>JAVJIF010002657.1:0-200000 GCA_038442645.1 Agave tequilana
AAAGCAAGCTCCATCTCCACTAGCCGGAAGGCCCTTCTGTGGTCTCTGAAAGGCCCATTAATCACAAGGTTTAAAGCCCTTTTGGAGTTGGATTCAGACGGCTGCATCCCTTCGAAGCTCAGGCGAAGCAATTTAAAGAGGGCAAAAGAGAGGCAGACTTCTCTGTTCTTTTCGTTGTGCCGCAAAAGATTCCTTTCACAGTGCCAGGTCTTGTCTAAAGTGATGTAGTTGTTATTATCCTCATTGTTGATAGTAATTAATCTGTAGCCATCTTGCGTGATCACTCTCTTGAGCTTCTCTTCACCGAGGACCAAGTAGGGATAATCAGACATGAAAATGGATGGTGATTGCTCGTAATCTGCCACGACTTCTCGCTCATGTTGATTCGGCAGCTCGGCCATGTAGCCGGCAACAAGGTTGGCGTTCCTCCCCACCGCAAACGATCGATTCGCTAATTTCTTAGCTAGGCTAGCCTGGATAACGTTGAAAACATTTATGGCCAGCACAGTGGTAGCTTGAAGTAACAGATCACTGTAGATGGTATAGTAATCATCTTGCAGTGCATCATTCTGGTAGCTGATGAAGAGAAAACCAAGCCATCCAGCATCAGCAAGGTGCTCAGTAGGGTTGAAGTCGTCACCTCGATCGATATTGTTGGCATTTTCATTGTTGTTATCGTTGCTGCGGATGTAGATCTTCAACTTTTCCCCAGAAGTCTTCCTGACGATAAGCTGTAACAAGACGGCCGACACAATGAGCAGCGGAGAAGGGACCTGAACGTATTCGGTCGAGGCGAGGGTGTATGTGACGAGGGATGTAGAGCGTGGACAGTATTGTGATCAAGGCCTTGATAATGGGGTTTCTTGATCGGCGAGCGAGGGTGCTGGGAGGGTGATGACCACCACGGTGGCCGTGCTGGTGAACAGCAGGGCATCCACGCGGATCAGCCAGAGAAACGTCTCGTGCTGTTGCTGAGACACAGAAATTTGCTCGCTCATGTTGATAGTTGAATGTCTCTGATGGATGAGAGATGAAGGAGATAGGAAGTCTTATCTGCTCAAATCTTATCAAGGGCCATATAAATTTTATTGAGTTAAATCCTGCACACAGAAAGTACAGAATTTCAGAACTTTAAGAATAGAATGTGTAAGTTTTCAATACTACCGCAATAGTAAGTGGTTATGCGAGTCATGATCCACAAAGAGGACTAGCGATAGAACATTTTAAGTAAATTCGTTTCTTTTTGAGTTTACAAAAATATGTTAGGAATTTCTTCTCAGCTTCAGAAAAAGAAAATAAAAAGATAAAGTTAGAAGATGTGAAGAAGATGGTAAAAGAAAAATGATGAAATTGTTGTTGTTGTCTTATTTTCCCAAAAAAAAAATTTAAATAAAGAGGAGAATGTTGATTTGGAGTAGAATTCTAAACTAAGAATTAAAAAAAATAAAAAATTCTCACTTACCTCTTTCATGCTCATATACCTTAGATCCGTCGCTACGACTTACCTAGTGATTGAAGGCGATCAAGCATGGCGTGTAGGATCTTCCCCGTTCCCGATCTACAATATGAATAAAAAAACAAGCTAAACTAACAAAAGAATGGTTGTTCATCACCATAGGCCATTAAGAGCACTTGTAATGGCGAAGCAGTCTCGAGGCTATTGGATTCACTTGAATTACAAACACATCAGAGGAAAGCAAATAAAAACAAGAATAAAAAAGTAACTTTTGATTCGATTAAATAAAAATAAAAGAAAAGATGTATACTTACACCGGTGTCACTCTCAGTACAAGCTACTTTCTCATTCATTCATGAAACTCTTCTCTCCTCTCAGTTAAATAAAGAAAAATAAAAATTACATTAAAAGAGAAAGAAAAACGTAGGTTAAACTATACAAAAATCTATTCTACTCTCTGCTTCATCCCTTTGTTTCAAATGTGTGTTTCAGATGTATGGGGTATTTATAGGATAGAAATGAATAAGAAATGAGTCAAAAGATAGAGAGAGGTGGCTATTTCTAAATTTGAATCCTCCCCTTATCTCCAAGCTTGATTTGATGTGCATATTTAATTCTGATCTGCACCTTGTTGGCATGTTGATTGCTGAATATAACTTATCAAATGATTGAATTAGAAACAGTGATCAATGTAAAAGTTGTAGCCCTTTAAATCTTCTTTCTGGATCATCTTAAATCATCAGATTTAAATTTTAGTAGCGAAAGTTATTATTCAAATACTAAAATATATCCAGGATGAATTCGAGTCTAAATTGCTCATCTCATCCGTTGATCTTCTCTCTATCTATTTATCCCTTTGGATATTGAATTTCAACTTTAAATTTGACAATCTATCTCTTATCCTTATTGAAACCGATAGGGTTTTCTTCTAATCTGTTTTCTTTTAAATTTGAATGATATATCCGATCTTCAGATAAGATGGCCTTTAGAACTTCTAGATTTGAATCGATTTCCTTTCTTTTGAACTTTTAGATTTAATTGGATAAATATGTCTATCTCTCTTTTTTCTCCCTTAATTATCCTACATGCTATTAAACATGAAAATACATTAATAGCAGAGTTTTATTTAAATAAAAATGCAGAAGTGTGACACATATGATATGAAAACATGCAACGAACGTGTGTGATCACACCCCCACACCTATCTTTTGCTCGTCCTCGAGCAAACATCAAAACTAAACCTAAAAATTTATTAGACCACTTTCACAAGTCACGTGATTGCACTGAGCATGTGCAACAAGCTGTTGTTAAACCTCTAGTTTATCCCTAGAGGACGAGTTTTTGTCTCTGAGGGTTTTCAGTGGATTGTACCCACAAAATCCATAAAAAAAAAGAAACAAAGTGTTAGAATTTTTGAAAAGCATTTTGAAAAAAAGAGAAAATATTTGAAGTATTATTGTAAGAGTTCAAGTAATCTATAAGTTATAGAAAAAATTAAAATTTTCATTCCTAAACTTAGTCTCTATTCAAAAACTTGTTATCAATCAAGGTAAGGAGTCAAACTGTATTTCTCATCTAGGCATTATTCTACCCTAAATCATAGCACCTTCATGACCGTGAAATTTTGATTAAGAGTTCTTTCACTCTAACTCTTATGCTTTATTTTTTAATATTTTTTGTTCTATTAATCTTAGATTTATTAGGCTTTCTAATCTGCCCATGTAATAAGCCTTTAATCAGAGACTCCTAAACCAAACGGTCTTAGGGCACCCAGTGAGAAAACACCCCAAGAACTTAAGGACTCGAGCAAATAAGGCCACAAAACTAAGAATTTTATTATATAGACCATTTTTAGGCGTGAATACTTATACTTTATGAGGCACAAATACCCAGCTTAATCAGAGGATTTTTGATATAAATACGTGTATATATATATATATATATATATATTTATATAAGGCATAAGAATCTTTATTTATGAACCCTAAGTGTGTAAGTGTATAAAGCATACATACTTCATTAAGGTAAAAATCAAGACTAAATTACTTTTTCAAATTTTCTTTCTAACTCTAGAAATCAAACAAATAATCTTATTTTGACCAAGTATAAAAATCCTAATTATGATTCTCTTATTCCTTAAAATTGACTTAATTTCTTATAAAAAATATGTCAAAATATTACTTTCTTTTCAAAAAAAATTTTAAGATAGGAAAATATTGATTTTTGTATTTAAATAAAAAACCTATGTTACGTTAGAACCCTCCCCCACACCTATCTCATGCATTGTCCTCAATATATGAATGAATACATAGATGCATGAAAAAGAAAAAAGGGAAGGAATATATTACCTTAAGGTGGCAGTTCCGGTGGTGGTCGGATTGAGTTAAGCGTTCCACCCAATTAAGATAATGTAGTGGTTCACGGAACTCACCTTTATTGAACACTTTTCTATGTGCATAATTATAATCCCCAATATGAATAGGATCATGAAAGATTCTATCATGAAACTTATTCTCTTTACATGACTAGTCTTGAAAAATCATCACTGAGTCATTATGGTCAATACCTATGTCCAATAAAAGAATGGGATTTGGTAGAATAATTGACTTAGATTCAAGAGTGATAGGTTCGGGAACCATTACTAACTCAGGAAAATCAACTTTGGATTCGCGAGTCAGTTTTGGTTCAAGAGTTAAGTCCAAATCAAAGAATTGAAATTCACATTCTTCTCCTATCAATGAAATGTAACTATCCAAAATTAGTGATTCAATTTCTAGATCTATGGGTACAGGAATAAATATTGGCTCGTGATATTGGTCCAAATTTGGTAAGGATACCAGAGTCAACATAGATTCAAAGATTGGAACTGAATAACAAGGTTGGGGATCGGGGTCACATTCATTTTCAAGTTCAATCTCATTGAATGAAAAACTTGCCAATTTGTCTAAGGTTTTAAATTGGTCAAATTCAAGTTTGTGTGATGAAATTGAATCTTGGTCAAAGTCTTCAAGATTCCATGATTCTTTATTTTTATCAATATGGTTAGAAGTATCGGGAATAGTCAAAGATTGGATAGGAAGATTCTTATTCCTACGCATGTTTTTTAATCGACTAAGTTTTGTTTCTATCATATTTAAAGGATCACTTTAGAATTGAATCATGGATTTCGTATTCTTTTCTAAGTCGGTATGTTCTTCTTGAAAATAGAGTAAGGATCTTTGATTTGAAAATTTTGATGAGATTTAGAGTCTTCTAAAATTTGAATTCGTCGTTCAAGCTCTTCTAAGGCTTCCATCCTCTTTTCCTCGTCAATGATTCTTCTAATGATTGTTTGGGAGAATGAGTATAAAAGATGGATGTTGGTAAGGTGATTGACTGTATGACTCAGGGAGTTGTATCCCCACTGACTCTATGAAGAGTGGTGATGATTATTTCAGTCTTGTTCATAGTATTGAGACTGGGGCATATATTGATTCGGACAAGACCAATCTGACATACTTGGTTGTTTAAGTTATGATATGTCGGGTTGGTAATATCCGAGTCAAAAGAGGTCAGGGTGAAATATGGATCATTATTTGCATATGAATAATTGTAATTATAATCCATATCACCAAGATGTCAAAAACAAAAACCAAAAACAAGCAAACAAACAAACAAATAAAAAGGGGAAAAATCTAACCTAAGTTAGGGTAGACCTTAGACCTATACAACTCCTAACTAGCTAGACTGTCCATGAGGGCTATCTTGCAGAATCTGCCCACAAGTTAATCGGTCAGGTAGGGGCAAGATCAGTGGGAGGTATCCGTGTCAAGTAACGTGCCTAATTATACTAAACCACCAATCTTTGGGGTTTTCCCCTCAATCCCCAACCTTAGACACCGATTTAGAAAGAGTCAACTTCTAACAATTTCCCCTTTAGGTCAATCCCTATTTGAGTTTGAGATATCCTTGGAACGTCTACTACTCAGTTTAGTTGGGCTTGAGTTAGTGCGTGAGGAGATAATTTGTGGGCTAAGGAAGGGTAATGACTTTCTCACCTTATCTTGTTTATAGGACAAACCTTAAATCAATTTAGTGCAATGTGTACGTGTATATGAAAAGCAACACTTAAGCAATGTAAACAATTCAAAAGTGCTCCTATACTATATGCCATGCATGCCTACCTTTGCTCCAGCACTCTTCAACAGTAATGTAAAGATAAATGAATTAGACACGTGCCTAAATTCAAGTCTAAACCATTTTTAATATTTACAAATAATCACTTTACTGTTGAATTAAATACAGTGTGTAAAATAAATTAATAAGAAAAACTAATAAATGCAGAAGCTATATTTTGCAGTGTGAAAGTACCTGCAAAAAAAATCAATTAGTAGTCCACCACAAATGCCGTGAAAACACGGCTTTTACTGTGTTTGCGTGGCACAATTGTGGGTTCTGATGCTCTACCTTCTTTGGCAGAGGCACATAATAGCAATATGTCAACTGCAGCTCTTCTATTCGTAAATTCAGCCCTCACACACAAAACAAAAAAGAAAATGTTAAATTGTTCAAGTAAATAAAAAAAATGAAAACTTACCATCCCTCCCCGGCAAAGGCGTCAAAATTTTATTGAGTTGAAGCCTGCACACAGAAAATACAGAATTTCATAATTTTAAGAATCGAATGTGTAAGTTCTCAATACTGCTGCGATAGTAAGTGGCTATGCGAGTCATGATCCACAAGGAGGACTAGCAGTGGAAGCTTTTAAGTAAGTTTGTTTCTTTTAAGTTTACAAAAATATGTTAAGAATTTCTTCTCAGTTTTAGAAAAAGAAAACAAAAAGATTAAGCTAGAAGATGTGAAGAATATGGTAAAAAAAAAAAGATGATGATATTGTTGTTGTTGTTTTATTTACAAAAAAAAGAAAAAACTAAATAAAGAGGAGAATGTTTGTTTTGGAGTAGAATTCTAAACTAAGAATTAAAAAAAAATTAAAAAATTCTTACTTACCTCTTTCGTGCTCATATACCTTGGATCCGTCGCTACGACTTGCCCAATCTTTGAAGGCAATCAAGCATGGCGTGTAGAATCTTTCCCGTTCTCAATCTACACTATGAATAAAAGGGCAAGCTAAACTAACCAAAAATGGTTGTTCATCACCATAGGCCATCGAGGGCACTTGCAATGGCGAAGCGATCTCGAGGCTATTGGATTCACTTGGATTACAAACACATCAGAAGAAAGTAAACAAAAACAAGAATAAAGAAAAAAAGTAACTTTCGATTCGATTAAATAAAAATAAAAGAAAAGATGCATAATTATACCGGTGTCACTCTCAGTACAAGCTCCTATCTCATTCCTCCATAAAACTTTTCAATCCTCTCGGTTACATAAAGAAAAATAAAAATTACATTAAAAGAGAAAGAAGAACATAGGTTAAGCCTATACAAAAATCTATTCTACTCTCTGCTTCATCTCTCTGTCTCTGATGTGTGGGGTATTTATAGGATAGAAATTAATAAGAAAATGAGTCGAAAGATAGGGAGAACTGGCTATTTTTGAATTTGAATCCTCACCTTATCTCCAAACTTAATTTGATTTTGATATTCAATTCTGATCTGCTGCTTGTTGGCATGTTGATTACTGAATATAACTTATCAAATGATAGAATTAGAAACAGTGATCAACGTAAGAGTTGTAGCCCTTTAAAGTTTCTTTCTGTATCATCTTGAATCATCAGATTTGAGCTTCAGTAGCGAAACTTATGATTCAAATACTAAAATGTATCCATTCTGAATTCGAGACCATCTCATCCGTTGATCTTCTCTCTAATCATTTTTTCTTTTAGATTTTGAATTTCAGCTTTAGATTTGATGATCTATCTCTTTATTCTCAGTGAAACCGATAGGGTCTTCTTCTAATCTATTTTTCTTTTGAATTTGAATGATATTATCTCATCTGATATCCGGTCTTCAGATAAGATGGCCTTAAGAACTGTTGGATTTGAATCAATCTCCTTTCTTTGAACTTTTGGATTTATTTGATAAATATGTCTATCGCTCTTTTTTCTTCCCTAATTACCATACACGCCATTAAACATGAAAATACATTAATAGCAGAGTTTTATATAAATAAAATGCAGAAGTGTAACACATATGATATGAAAACATGCAATGAACGTGTGTGATCAGTTGGTAGGTACCTGAGAAAATCAGCATATCGTATTTTCTTGATATTTTTGATGTTTATTACTTTGTTATTTAATCGTAAACTATAGTTGTTACTAAGTCCATTAATTCATTAAGTAATCTAAAAAAAATTAAAAAGTATAATTAAAATATTTCTCATTTGTCAGTATTGGACAATACTTTCGTTGAACATGCATATATGTAAAAAAAAAAATCAGTAATATATAAGTGCATTTCAGAATGCAAGGTTTCAATTTGTTCAGGGGAGACTTCAAACTAATTTAATTAAGAAAGCAAGAAATTGGTGCGGGGATTCTGGTAACCATGTGAACAAGAGAAAAAAAATTATAATCTGTTTTGTCTGATGATAATAGTATTTATTTAATCTTAATAATCTCATTGCTCAATTATCCCATCTCAATGGCTAACTCTCTTGTTTTCTAGTATCTCAATAAAAATTTGAAAAAAATTATGTTCCATCAGAAAAAAAAAGATTGTAAAATTGTGACTTTCAGTCCTACAGCCGAGGTCTTTGCTAATAAGCAATGAGAAATCGTAGCTATTAATCTTGATTACAAATCATAATCATAACTCATACAAGTAGAGAAAAATGCATAGAGCTTTTGTCGGAGAGTGCGCTGCTTGATGCATCCTCCCACCTTTCGGATGATTACAGCTGGCAATGTAGATTCCTTTCTTTTCAATTTTTTTTTTAACCCTCAACTAATAATTAATTCTAAAAATCAAAAAAAATTAACTTTGCTTCATCTAAGGTTGCCAACCGCAGGCAAAGCAATTTGAATTTTTTTTGAATTTTTTTTTTCGAACAAGAAATAGAATTAAGAGAAAGTTATTTCTATTAGATCATTGTAGTAGAATGGTGAATTTTCCTACTTGTCATGTGGGTGATCCGGGTTTGATCCCTGGCAACAGTGAGTTTTTTTCCTTGTATACAAAAGAGAAAATCCAAAAAAAAAAATTTAACTTGCCAAGATTCAAAAAAACAACTTAAAGAGTCTAAGGGTCCACTTTACCATCTGAGCTAAGGTCAGTTTGATGTAAAACATGGATAGAAGAAATAGAAAAACATAAAAAACAATTATTTGTCCGTAGTTAACAACCCCGGATGAGCGAAAAATAAAAATTATTTTTCATTCAGCTGGGGTTACCACCACCAACGAATCTGACTTTGACAAATTGTCCAAGTCAGTCTTGCCCGGTTTGACAACCTGGATAAAAGAAAAATAAAAAAAATATTAATTTGCATTTGTACGTGGGCGGCAACCCAGGCAAGGCAAAACGCAGCCAAAAAAATTGGCTCTTCCGGGGTTGCCAACCCCGGATGAACAAAAAAATGATCCTAATGTCCGTGGGCACCACGCTGGCGGGGCGACCCGCTTCGCCGCCAACGTGGCATGGCAGTACGGACTTGGCAACTCTGGCAAGGCAAAACGCACCCAAAAAAATTGGCTCCTCCGGGTTTGCCTACTCCGGACAAACCAAAAAAACGATCCCGACGTCCGTGGGCGCCACGCTGGCGGGGTGAACCGCCCGGCCGCCAACGTGGCATGTCAGACGTCGGTTTTCGAAAATTATTCGGGAGGAGGTCAATTTTTAGAATTTTTTATTATTTGAGGGCTTTTTTTAAAGATGGCCCTTTCTTTTATTTGGGCATAGAGGCCGTGCAATAGCAGTAGAGGTATTTAATTAATTTTCTCCGACTTTTCATTTGGCTCATGAGTATATTTAGTAAGCAAAATTGGTACCCAGTGAAACCAGACATGCTCATATTAATGAATGTTAGTTTACTGTTTTTAATCCGTAAAATTATATAAAATCTCATCGTTGAGTGGTTGAAAAATTCTTAAATATTATTTTAATATGAATTAATTTTATAAATAAATTATTTTACAAATGTATTCTGTGTCCATGGGCCGAGTTTAGGCTAGAGTGAATGGGTAATTTACTCTTACTCAATAAAAAAAAGCACAAAAGAGAAGTAACTAAATGTGTGGAGGGGAATAAACATTAATTATGTTTGAATAATTATCACATATTACATAAGAGCTTCAATGAGCAGCTGGTTGGATAGAGATTTGACACATTCTTTTTTGCTGTTTCCAATTTTGTGTTTGCACTTACTGTTTGGTTGTTTGGTTACGAGTGGAAGTGAGGAAGTGTGGAAGTGAGGAAGTAAGAAAGTGAGGAAGTAGTAATAGTTCATTTAGAAACTTGAGAATTGGTTAATAAATTTTCCGGTGTTTGGATATTGTTGGGAAGTGTGGTTTGAAAAATGTTAATGTCTTTTTCGGTGTTTGGATGGTACCGTGGAAGTGGAACTAGAAAAGTTGACCACAAAATTGACCGAAAAATTTAAAATAAAAATTAATTAAGAAAAATAAAAATTGGAGCGTAATTAGAATACAAGTGAGATTTAAATGACCACAAAATTAACTGTTTTGAACTACAACTTATTACAAATGAGATTTACATGACTACAAAATTAACTGTAGCACCTGAAGTGAGAAAATGATTGCGTAAACGAGAAAAGAAAAAAGAAAAAAGGGTTTTCTCATTTTTCTTTGTCGTTGTTTGGATAGATAAGGAAGTGAAAAATAACACTTCCTCATTTTCTTACTTCAGCCCACTTCTTTGAAACCAAACAGCCCCGTACATGTAGCCTGGTAGAGTTTGGGCGTGCTGGAGAGTAGAAATATTATACATGAATTTTTTGCATCTGAGTCATAAAGCATTTTACATATTATACATGCATTCATTTCTTAAATCCTTAACTAGTTTTAAGGGGTTTAATTTGGAGAAGTGGAAGTAACGTTAGTAAGCCAATGCACTACCCTCCTTCCTCTTGCCCTAGCTAGATGGGAAAGCGAACTATATCTAATCTTGTTATGTCATTTATCATTTGTGAATAGGTACTTCACTTGTCAGTCGTAAATATTGTTTCTGTCTTTAATTATTGCTTTTACTTATTTCGGGTCCACAACGGACGAAGCCTTCCCATAGGGAAGGAGAACCTTCAACCTTGCGGGAAATAAGCATGTCATCAACACTAGGGAGACCTGTGAGTCCGGACAAAAGATGCATGTAGTGATTGAGATATTACCATTCATTCGTCATAACATCCTCCACCCTCAAGATAAACTAAGGAGATTGTGTCTAACGCTAATAATCCTTTCAAGATCAAGCTACACGTCGGCTCATAGATCTACTTTGTTTACCATGCATGTGCATAAATTAGAAGTTGTTAAGACTTTTATTCATTTAAAAGGAAAAACAGATTACAACTGACTCAGAAATAACTTGAAGTACAATAAACCATTTCAACAAAAGATGTCTGAATTAATTCCTAATTGGAAACAAATCAGCCCAGAATCAAATGTAGTTTGGCTGATTGCAATGTTCATTGATCCCAACATTTGAGAGCAAGGACCAAACTGTGGGGAGAAGATTAAAATCAGAGTTTTCGAACTCAATTGCATAGCACAGAAAGATTTGGAGTTTGAAAAGTATAGTGGAATGAAGAAAGGAGCATACAGTTACTGACAAGTGCTAGGTAGCGGTCGACAGTGGATATATGGATATGCCAATAGAAACTTCGAGTTTGTCAGTCTGTTGACAGTTGATATGTAGCTATCGACAGGTGTTTGTATTGCGATCGACAAACGAAGCTCAGTCTGTCGACAGGAGGACCAACAGAGAGTTTGGTCATCTAAGTTTGTCGACAGGCCTCTTGGAGCTGTCGAAAGCTGTGGTATTCTGGCATTTTCCTAATTGATTTCTAATTTGGATTCTGATCCAATTTCTGATTTTTTGGGTTTTCTTTTCTTCTGAATTCTCTGACTATATATTGAAGGGCGTTGTACCCTTATTTGTAACAATGAGAGAGGTAATTTGTATCGGAGAGTTCTAGGGCTAGATTGTTTGAAGAAATTCTATGGCATATTGTGTAATTTCTTTATTTGAATCAGGTTTGATCAATTTGAATTTTCGGATCAATTTGTAACCCTTGTAACTCTGTTGATTGAAATAACATCTTCTCCTTCTGACCCGAGGATGTACACAAGTTGTCGAACCTCGTTAAATTTCGTGTTTTCTCTTTGTTGTTCATTCTATAATTGTTTTGTGATTGACCCGGTGTTGTTACACTGATCTTGGTGATTGGTGTGTTGGATTCTTCTGGAAGATGCAACAAGTGGTATCAAAGCTTCCTAGGTTCGGCTGGGATCATGCGTCGATCCCAAGAGTATTATGGTCTGTGCGATAGAGATCGAGTGTCGATCTCGGAGCAGCGCTGGACTGTTCATGGGATCTAGTATCGATCTCAGACTAGTATCGATCTCAGAACAACGTTGGTTTTGTTCCTTGGGATTGGTTTGGGTGGAGTAAATCATTCGAAAACTTGTCTATGGTTTCACTTTGAGGTAAATGTTCGATCTTTATCTAGTTTGAATTTACTTTTTCGTTGATTTTTTCATTATAGTTGGTATTTTCTAGAGGAGATGGTCAAGATTAGTCCGTACAGGTGAAGATCTTGAACATCCACCAATCAAAGTTCGATGTGGTGAAATTTGACGGCACAAACTCTTGTATGTGGAAATGCGAGGCGATTGATGTGCTGAACATGCAGAATTTGAAAAACACGCTGCTTTTGTAAGAGAACCCAATGGAGACTTCTAAGAAGGATTGGGACAAGATGAATCGAATGGCGTGTGACGTCATCAGGTCTTATTTGACACAAGACATCAAGTATCATGTGATGACGTAGACTTCTGCAAAAAAGATTTGGGAGATCCTTAAGAAAAAGTATTTAACAAAGAGCGTCAAGAATCGATTGCATCTGAAGAGGAGACTTTGCCCCTTCGAGTTGAAGAACAAATCTCTATTCGTGAGCACATAAATAACTACATGAAGCTTGTTGCAAACCTTGCTAATGTGGATGAGGTGATTAAGGATGAGGACAAGGCGTTGATTCTATTGAGCTCTCTTCCAGATGAAGAGTATGAGACCTTCGTGCTAATCTTGATCGATAGTAAGTCTTCAACTTAGCTGCAATTATGTGACAGCTGCTCTTGTGAATCACGAGGTGAGAAGAAAGGATAAAGCATCTTCTTCTAGAAGCACAATAGCAGAGGCATTGATTGCAAAAGAAATTGGTTCCAATCATTGGAAGGGCAAGGGAGATGTTGGTAAGTCCAAGACCGATAATCGTGAATTAGAGGCAAACATCGCACATGCGGATGATGGCACTATTCTGACTCTTCAGTAATTTCTCTCTCTATTACTCCTTCAGTTTGCTACTCAGAAATTTCTGAGTAGATTTTGGATATGGGTGTTACCTATCTGTTTAAGCAGGAGTGGTTTGCAAGTTTTGAAAAACTAAATGGAGCTTGGTGTCATTTGGAGATGGACATGCATGCCATATGAGGGGATAGATACTATTCGTATAAAGATGTTCAGTGGCATGGTGATAGAGTTGTAGGAGGTGAGACACGTTCCTCAGTTGAAGAAGAACCCAGTTGGAGGTTAGAGGAACAGGGCCTTAGGAGAACTCTTGAAGAAGGCGTTCTCAAGATGTTCAATGGCTCATTGGTTGTTCTGGAAGGGCATTCGTTGCAACAACTAGAACTACTTGAAGGGTAATACAAATTACAGGAAATTTGGCATCTTCAGAACAGTTGAAGATTCTACTAACTTATAGCATTTGAGGCTAGGACATGTTGGTTTGGATTTCTTGCAAGCATTAACAATGCAAGGAGTATTGGAAGGTGTGAAGACCTGCAATTTGAAATCCTATGATAACTGTGTTCTAGGCAAGAAGATTAAGGTGAAAGCACCGTTATTCACTGCACGAATAGTCTTCTTAATTTTATTCACATGGACATTTAGGGACCAACTAAGATGGCATCACTTGGAGGTTATCAATACTTTGTGTCTTTTGTTGATGATTTATCTATTGTTATGTATACCCTATGAGACAAAGGTTTGAAGTCATATATTTATTTGTAAAGTGGAAGAAGTTTATAGAGAAACAGACTGGCAGAAAGATCAAAGTGCTCCAATTTGATGATGTTGGAAAGTATAATAGGAATCAGTTCCTGCAATTTAGCAAGAAGATGGAATCAGTATTCACTTCATAGTTCGGAAAAAGATTAGGGTGGCTAAAGAGTTGAACCGAGCCTTGCTGGAGAAGGTTTGATATTTATTGTTTAATGTGCAATTAGACAAATCATTTTGGGCTGAGACTTTAGTGTATGTTAGTCATCTCATGAATAGGTTGTCGTCGACTGTGATCAGACGTAAAACTCTGTTGGATTGGTTAGGTGGAGCTGCTCAAGACTATAGTTTGCTGCGGGTGTTTGGATGTCCGGCCTACTTTGGAGTCATAGATGACAACTTGAATCTGTGAGCAAAAAGATTGTGTTTTTTGGATGTCAAAAGAATTTTGAAAGGCAGCAAGCTATGGAACTCTAAAAACAAGAAGGTCGTGTTGAGCAGGTATGTCATCTTTGATGAGGCTTTATTGTTAAAGTATATTGTATCTGAGTAAATGGAGAGGATAAAAATCAAAGATGTATCGCAGATAGTTGTAGGCTGTCTAAAAAATCACTAAGAGACAAGCCATTGAAAAGCAGAATTTCAAGTTCTAGACGCAAAGCTAATTTTGGCCGCGTCTCAACAACCAAGGCGCGAGGGTTCAAACCCGCGTCTCAGCATCAAGGCGTGAGGCTCGACAGACGCGTCTCAGCACCAAGGCGCGAGGGTTCAAACCCGTGTCTCAGCATCAAGGCGCGAGGGTTCAAACCCGCGTCTCAGCATCAAGGCGCGAGGCTCGACAGCCGCGTCTTAGTATCAAGGCGCGAGGGTCGAAACCCGCGCCTCGGTTGTAACTGCCCTAGTTATGGGGCCAGTCACCGCCCACATAGCGGGGAGGTTAACCCCCATTGTGGAGTGTTTTTAGGGGGCACGTTCACCCCTGATACCTCTATAAATAGCCTTGTTTGCTATTAAGAAGGGGTCGGTCGATTAGAAAGGAGAGGCAGAGAAAGAGAGTCCAACTCTTCAGCTAACTTGCTGTGTTCAAGTTAGTCTTTGCCGACAATCTCTTTGAGAGTTTTGGTCGACAGAGCTGTGTTACTCCATCAACCACCCGAAGAGAAGAGCCCCAGAAGATCTCAACGTTCACCCGGTCAACGGAGAACAAAATTCACTCTCCACCGCCACTTGAAGAACCCAGCCTTAAACAAAGGGAGGATTCAAGACTCAACATCCTCCCTCCCTTGTAGTCGGAAAAAACTGTTTTGTTGTAATCTTTCAATTGATCCAAGGAAATTTTATAGCAAATCCGCTTTCGATTTTTCGTGCGCGTACAAGAGATGGCGACTCCGCTGGGGACTACATTTGTTACTGACGAACAAATCTTGGCACAAGGTGGCGTCCTCTATAAGGGGAAGATGGTCGAATCGCTTGTCGTCGAGTTCGACCAGGCAAAGTATGAAGAGTTTCTCTCTTCCGGCTCCAAGAGCCCAAAGACCCGTGTCTGCCGCAGGGTCTCTACGGGGACTTGCCCCGAAACCCGCTCTGAGACTCTCTCAGGCGCGGCTGCTGTGAAGGGTGTCGCGGCCAACTGCGCCAAGCGTGACACACGCGCCAACGTCTCTCAGGAGACCCGCGTGGCCTCAGGCACAGCTGCTGTGAAGGGTATCGCGGCCAACTGCGCCAAGCGTGACACACGCGCCAACGTCTCTCAGGAGACCCGCGTGGCCTCAGGCACAGCTGCTGTAAAGGATGTCGCGGCCAACCGCGCCATACGAGATACACGCGCCAACGTCTCTCAGGAGACCCGCGTGGTCAAGCCCTCTGGTGTCCAGCCAGTTCACCCTCTCCCTCAGCACCAGGTCGTCGTTGGTTTCTCTCCACCTCCACGACGCAACCGAAACGCTGAGCGCCGACAGAGGAGGCGTGCGCGTCAGCTGCAAGTTGGAACTTTTGATCGTCCAACTGAGGCAGGTCGCAAGGTTCAAACTGGCGTCTCAGTTGCGCCGTATCCAGCACGCGAAATCTGCGTTTGGCAACCCAAACGCGAGACTCCCCAAGTTAGCTCCTCTAAAGCTCCACTCACCAGACGCCAAGACGAAGCTTGCGTGCCTCATCAAGCACAAGAAGCGCGCGCCTCTAGGCGTAAGGCCCAGCAGCCCGCTCTCTCTCAAGCGTCTCTGCTCCGACGCACCAATTAGCAACGCGACAGTCGCGTCTCTTCTCAGCAGAGACGCCAAACACGCGTCCTAAAACTGCGACGCGAGAACTGCGTCTCTGAATCCTGCGTTCAAGCTGTACAGCGCAAGGATGCCTCCCGCCCTCGAAGTTGCGAGGCTAATCTCTTCGATCCCCTTCCCGCGGATCTAAGGGATTACTTGACGAAGAAAAGAAGTGTTAATCAGATCACTCACTCCGTCATGTTGCTGCCAACGGCTTATCACAATGCTTTCTGAGTGTCGTTGCAATTCAGGTGCAAACCAGCAGTCTCTAGTTAGACAGCTGACCCTGATTCCCCGATCAGCTAAGAGAAGTCGCTCCCACAGGAGGAGGATTTTCTCTGACACTGAATATCCAGAGCTCACTGCGAACATGGTGAGCAGGAGCAGGGGAAAACAACCTGCAGTCAGCTCCGATGAATCTGACACAGAACCAAAAGGAGTGTACCAACACACTCGTACCCGGACCGGGGCCATTCCCCCGATTGACTACAATGCCCTAGCCCGGGGCATTGAGATTAATGACTCGCACTCTGCCATTGCAGAGTCGCAGGCTTCAAACTCTTCTATAGAGAAAGAGGCCTTCACATACATGACGAGCACTCCTGAGGAGACCGCTAAACGCCTGGAGCAGCAAGCCCAGGTCCAGAAGGAACAACTCGAGATGATTCGTGCTCAGCAAGAATCTATCGACTCCCTCAAGCAGATGCTCCGCACAGTTGCTCGAAGACAAGAGGAAGTCAACCAACAGAGCCTCCTCTAAGAAGTCTAAAGGCAAGCGAAAAGAGGGAGAAAGCTCATCTTCCGAACACTCCGAGAAGAAAGAGCAACCTACTTCTGGTTCGTCTAAATCCTCGTCGCAGGAAAAGAACGACCGAGACCAGGGAAAGGTTCATTCTAAAAGAATGAATCAGTTGGAGCAACGTCTTGAGGCCCTTACCAACCGGAAAGGCCTCCAAGAAGCTGGAGTAGTCCGACCTTATCCGACCGAGTGGGACATGGTTCCGTATCCTTCCAAGTTCAAGGCTCCAACCCTCCAAGCATTCGATGGGAAGGGGTCACCCAACCAACATATCTACTACTTTAAATCCCAAACAGGGAATGTAGTAGATAACGATGCTATCCTGGCGCGCTTATTCATTGGCACCCTGAAAGGGCTCGCCTTTGAATGGTTCATGAAGCTCCCAAAAGGCTCCATCAAGAACTGCGGTGATTTGGAGAAGTTTTTCTTAACGCGCTTCTTCGAAGATGACTCGGAAGTCACAATGCCCACCCTTTTGGCTACTAAACAGCGAAAGGGAGAGTCCGTCAAATCTTTCGTGGAAAGATTTCGGAACGTGGAACTCCGATGTCCGAGCGGTATGACCCAGGTTACCCTGGTGGAAACATGTCGCCACAATCTCCAAACCTCACTCCTTGCTCAAATAGGAGTTGCTGAAAGCCGCACCTGGAAGCAATTGGTCCAACAAGGTGAACAGGCTGAGGAGATTGTCGTCCGCATCAGAGCGGAAGAAGGTAAGCCCAGGCCGGAGAGGTCAATAAGGCGTGCGCCCGACACATCCCTCCAAGCTAAACGGAAGGACAACTTGGCGACAGAAACCAAATCTTCTGTCAAACCTCAACCGGTTAAAGGGAGTGACTCTTCAAGCCAACCACGCGCCAACAAGCAGTATTCCTTCAAGGATGAACATGTCGACTCGCTCTTCAAATTACTCAACAAGAGCAATCGACTGAAGCTGCCTGAAGTTAGGCGCCCCGAGGAAGTCGGTAAAACTGACAATCCCACCTACTGCATGTATCACAGGATGTTGGGACACCCCACCAAGAGCTGTTATGTCTTCAAGGACATCCTTCAAGCTCTGATTGACGCGGAGGTTTTAAAACTTCGTCCAGAGCAGAAGAAAGTGACGGCCAACATGACGTCATTCCTCCAGTTTGGAAGGCAACCTCCAACACCCTCTGGAGTAGTCCCTGTCCTACGAGGAGAGCTAAGAGTGGTCAACACAGACCCTCACCACCAGCAAGAGAAGGGCCTGGTACCCGTTCCCACACCTCAGGGAGAAGTCATGTGGGTTCATCCCGACCTTGTGGATGGCCAGCAATGGACCACTGTGACCAGCAGGAAGTCCAAAGGTAAAGCTAAGGCCACATCCTGTAATGTGGTATGCGCCTCTTCGCGGGAAGCAGAGACTGATGTTCCCTCGCTAACCGATTCGGAAGAGGAAACAATAGTTCTGGCCACAGAACCTAGTCAACTTGTGGCGGAAACCCGTTCAAGGCAGTCATATTTGAAAAAGTATGACGAAATGGCGGTAACTCCTTCAAGACCCGCTGCAGAGCCAGTCAAAACCTCCACGAAGCAACCCGTAGAGAAACAGAAAGAACTTCGGTTCGTTCTTTCGAAAGACATATCGGAAGGATCCACAGCACCTTACCGCTTTGATGTCCTGGCTCAATTAGCCAACATCCCTTCTCGGATAACTCTTTACGAGCTTCTTAGGCTGTCAAAGTTGACCAGAGAAGCTCTACAAGAGGCTCTGGCAAATGCTGAGGTCTTCATGACCCAGCTACCAAGAGAGAAGATGCAGAGGATTGCCTCCACGCCTCCCAAAATATTCCCTGCATCACCTTCACGGCAGATGATATGCAGGTCAAAGGGAAACATGATCGACCCCTTTACTTCGCATGGTATATTGGATCATCTGAGGTGAACCGCATTCAGGTAGATCCCAGATCTGCATTGAGCATCATGCCTCGCCGGGTCATGCAACATTTGGGGATTCCTACTCATCGTTTGAGCCCTACCCAGACGACCATTTATGGGTTCAATGCCAATAGTACCCGTCCAATGGGGAAGGTCAAGCTCAAATGACAGATCAGAGATCTGAGGTCGGAAGTGACATGCTATGTCATCGACGCTGACACTTCCTACAATCTACTACTGGGACGACCTTGGATTCATCACAATTCTATCATTCCCTCTACCCTCCACCAGGTCATGAAATACATTGACGGGAGTGGAAAGGTGCGAACGTTGATTGCCGAAAGGCATCCGTTCAAGGGAGTCGAGAATTATTTCACAGATTCCCTCCTGTACCAGGACTCTGTGGAAGCAGATGAAATCCCGCAACCAGAGGAACCAGACTCTGGCAATGAAGCTGACACCGAGCTGGAAGAAGAAGAGTGCGTGTGGGAGCTAGATCCACCTGTAACGAGCACTAATAAGCTCGATATTGATAATACCACTGACGATGTAGGCGGATGGTATATTAACGAAGAATTAGATTTGGCGTATTTTTCTGTGTTTGCTTCTGATTCGGTACCGTCAGACACTAGTACCGAAGTAGATGATGATCTCTGGTCGGCAATGGGTGCTTTGACATCATTGCATGTACCAGTGAAATCGTCCTTCGAGACGTACCAAGATAATGGTAATGCGCAAGAATCTATATTCACGGTTTCAGCAAGACGGAAAGGCCAAAAACCAATTCTTTTTTGGCGAATCTCGTCTGAACCAACGCCCCGCGAAGAATCAGAAGGCGAGGAGGAATCCCCTCAGTTCGATCATTACGAACCAAAAGCACTCAGAATGATGAAACGCATGGGGTATGACTTAACAAGCGGACCCGGGTTGAACTTTGGCAAAGGAAGGAGAACGCTACTTTGATCCTTTGTGCCGAAAGGAAAAGCGCCCATTATTATCATCAGACTCGCAGGGGGTGGGCTATGTATCAACTCTGGCTCCATCAGCCTCTGATTCTCGAGAGTCGTCAGGTCACGATTACTCTTCAGGCACGTCATCATGGGAGTCAGATGTCAGTGTCGGCAACATCTTCGGAGAACTTTCAGTGAACATGGTTTCAACAAGCCACCTGGAAGACGGAGATGAAAAATGATCCAATCCGATACAGATCCTTGGATCAAACATTTAAATACTCTTTGGGATACCCGCTTTGAACAGTGAGAGCCACCCACAAAAGACAAGGTTGTTCAGATCAATCTGGGGGATGAGGCTAATCCTAAGCCCATCTTCATAAGTGACGGCCTGTCACCTTCGGAGAAAAAGGATCTAATATCTCTTGTACAAGAGTATATAGACGTCTTCGCCTGGAATTACGAAGACATGCCCGGACTTGATCCTCAAGTGGCTATGCACCGCCTCAACATCAATTCGGACGTAAAGCCTGTCAAACAACAACAGCGACGATTCCGCCCAGAGATAATGGAGGCGATTCAATCGGAAGTCAGAAAGCTTATAGATTCTGGCTTCATCAGGGAAGAAGAACATCCCGACTGGGTAGCCAACATCGTCCCTGTTGCCAAGAAGAACGGAAAGATCCGAATCTGCATCGATTTTCGTGATCTGAACGAGGCCTGTCCCAAGGACGGATTCCCACTGCCAATCACAGATGTCATGATTGACAATACATATGGTTTCGAACGAATGTCCTTCATGGACGGATTCTCAGGATATAATCAAATCAAAATGTATCCTGATGACGAAAAGCACACCTCCTTCAGAACACCACTAGGGGTCTACTGCTATACTGTCATACCCTTCGGACTGAAGAATGCAGGGGTAACATATCAAAGGGCCATGAATGTCATTTTCCATCAGCAAATGCGCAAAACAGTGGAATGTTATGTTGATGACATTGCGGTAAAAAGCCACACTAAAGGTGATCACATATCTGACCTGAAGGCTGTCTTTGGTATCATGCGGGCTCATCAATTGAAGATGAACCCCACCAAGTCCTTCCTGGTGGTGGCTAGTGGAAAATTCCTAGGATTTGTTGTAATCTCCACGGGGATTCATGTGGACCCAGAAAAGGTTCGTGCTATCCAAGAAATGCAACCTCCGAGAAACCTCAAGGAGCTCAGGGGATTGCAAGGACGATTGGCGTACATTCGAAGGTTTATCTCAAATCTCTCCGGAAGATGCCAACCCTTCGCTAAACTAATGAAGAAGGGTGTTTCGTTCATTTGGGACGACGCTTGCCAGCAAGCATTTGAGGAAATTAAACAGTACCTCACACAACCGCCATTCCTTGCAGCTCCGGTGTCTGGAAAGCCTTTCCTGGTATACGTCCGAGCAATGGATCATTCTTTGGGAGCTCTACTAGCTCAGAATGATGATCAAGGACGAGAACAAGCGATCTACTATCTGAGTAGAACAATGATCGGAGCCGAACATCGGTACAACCCGATCGAGAAGGAATGTTTGGCACTAGTGTTCGCCATTCAAAAAATGCGACACTATCTGGTAGGCCAAACCATAAATGTCATATCAAAAGTTAACCCCTTGAGGTTACTCATGACAAAGCCTTCATCACTAAATGGCCGACTGGCAAAATAGGCCATATTGTTATCTCAATATGAAATGCACTTTTTACCACAGAAGGCCATTAAAGGACAAGCGGTGGCGGATTTCCAAGCTGAGCATCCAGATTCGAGGGCAACCAAACTTTACGATGATCTCCCAGACGAGGTCGCTGAGGCCTGTCAGACCCAGACATCCTTTGAAAGGCAAGTGTGGCAACTTTTCTTTGATGGTGCATTGAGAACAAGCCCAAAAGGACACATAGTGGCAGGAGTAGGAGTAGTACTCGTCTCCCTCACAGAACTATGTGATTCCTCGAGCCGTCTCATTAACCGAGCCTTGTTCCAATAATGTGGCGGAGTACAATGCTCTTTTGATTGGGATGCAACTCGCCGATGAGATTGGCGTTAGAAATCTTGAGGCATATGGTGACTCCAAACTCATCGTCAGCCAAGTTCGCGGGGAGTACGAAGTCAAACATAAAGATCTAGTACCCTATTATAACGCAACTGTCCACATGGCTGAGAGGTTTACAAACTTCTACATCGACCATGTACCACGCAAGCAAAATCGCATGCAGATGCACTGGCATCCCTCGCTGCCTCTTTAGCTCTACCGGCCGGAGCAATGGAGAAAATATTTGTCCACAGCCATGACCTGTATTGTCCGAGAATTGTTCTTAAGGACTACCCGGAGCCGACGGGAGATTGTCAAGCCAAAGAAGTTCTCGAGTCGTCAGCCGGCCCAGAGCCTAGAGACTGGCGATTCCCCTACATTGATTATGTCTTGTACGGCATCCTGCCTCAGGACACCAAAGAAGCGGCTGCCATTCGAAGGAAAGCCCCCAAATTCTACTATAATGCGATTACGCGAACATTGTATCGTCGATCGCATGACAGGATCTTGCTCCGCTGCCTTTCACCAAAGGAGGCACAGGAAATATTAAAAGAAGCCCATGACGGTATGTGTGGAGCCCATCAACCTGGCCCAAAACTTG
Source organism: Agave tequilana (assembly GCA_038442645.1). Taxonomy (NCBI): domain Eukaryota; kingdom Viridiplantae; phylum Streptophyta; class Magnoliopsida; order Asparagales; family Asparagaceae; genus Agave; species Agave tequilana. Next base: position 22,211 of record JAVJIF010002657.1, read on the forward strand.
CATACCGACTCCAAAGGCTGGGATATTATTGGCCTAAGATGATCGCTGACGCCATCACTTATGCTAAAAGATGTCACGCCTGGCAAGTACATGGCGATTTCATCCATCAAGCACCAGAGTACCTTCACTCTACAACTTCTACCTGGCCATTTGAAATGTGGGGATGGATGTAGTTGGCCCTATCAGCCCGCCATCATCAAAAGGACATCGGTTTATTTTGGCAATAACCGATTACTTCTCCAAATGGCTGAAGCCGTTCCTTTGAAGGAGGTGAAGTCATCTGACGTGATCAAGTTCGTGAAACATCACGTCATTTATCTTTTGGGGTACCTCGGCAAATTGTCCACGACAATGGGCCCCAGTTCATCAGTCAGGCTTTCCAAAGGTTCTGCGCTAAGTTCAAAGTCCAGAGTGTGTCCTCAACGGCATACTACCCCGCCGCTAATGGCCTCGCAGAAGCTTTCAACAAGACCATTGACAAGCTCCTCAAGAAATTCGTCTCGAAAAGTCAACGTGACTGGGACGACAAGCTAGGTGAATGCTTATGGGCCTATCGCACAACTGTGCGAACCCGACTAAAGCTACGCCATTTTCTTTGGTATATGGGTGTGAATCCGTGCTTCCACTGGAAATCCAAATTCCATCTCTACGCGTCGCCTTGACAGCGGAGATGATAACAGAGGAGAAGCATCGACAGCGACTCCAGGAATTGGAGGCCTTAGACGATAAGCGTCTGCGGGCCCAATAACAAATCGAGCTTTACCAAGCTCGAATCACCAGAGCCTTCAACAAGAAAGTTAAAGTGCGAACTTTCAAGAAAGGCGACCTTGTCTTAGCCGTCAGAAGACCCATGGTGATGACGCACAAGACGAAAGGAAAATTCCAGCCCAAATGGGAAGGACCATTTGTAGTAGAGTCAGTCTACTCAAATGGATCATATCGCCTCATAACCTCAAATGGCGATACACTCATGATGCCGATCAATGGCAGATTCTTGAAGAAGTACTATCCTTAATAGTACTCCTCCACTGATTAAGTTAAAAGTACACCTCTGATCAAAATAAGAAGAGCTTCTTCATTAACATCTGACGCCTTCAACGGCTAAGGATAGAGGAAAATGTTGGCTTCTAAGCCCAACATAAGTCTTCGACAACTCATCATGCTGAGGGGAATAGCATGGCTAGCCCAACTTAAACGGTAGTTGGTAAAGGCACCTCAAATCCATTGACAGCTGAGGGTTTGCTAAAAATCCTGGGTTCTAATGTTCCCATCTTCATTAACATCCGACGCCTCCGACGGCTAAGGATAGAGGAAAATGTTGGCTTTTAAGCCAACATAAGTCTTCGACAACTCACTATGCTGAGGGGAATAGCATGGCTAGCCCAACTCAAACGGTAGTTGGTAAAGGCATATCAAACCCGTTGACAGCTGAGGATTTGCTAAAAATCCTAAGGGACATGTTCCCCTTTGATCCAACGCCTCCGACGGCTAAGGATAGAGGAAAATGTTGGCTTCTAAGCCCAACATAAGTCTTTGACAACTCATCATGCTGAGGGGAATAGCATGGCTAGCCCACTCAAACGGTAGTTGGTAAAGGCACCTCAAATCCGTTGATAGCTGAGGATTTGCTAAAAATCCTAAATGGATGTAATTCCACCCTCTCCTCCAAAATCCCTTACCAATCTCATCCACAGAATGGTAGGTCTACAAAATACAATCATTGCTATGTTAACACTATACCTCTGGTATGAAAATTCTCAATACTCCTTGTCGAGTACAAACTTTACTTGTCAACTCTACGCGGAGCAGCAAGACTTCAAATTTGCCAAGTTAACACTATACCTCTGGCTCTTCAAACTTCACTTGTCAATTCTCATCAATAGAATGGCAGGCCCTCAAATTGCTCATATCGCAAATCAATTTTTGTCAAGTTAATACCACACCTCTGACAAATTACTGTTTAAGTTAACATCACACTTCTAACAGTAATCAAGTTGCTGCCAAGTTCAATATTAAACCTCTGACAGTCACCTTCCTTCAGACTTCCATATCGAAGCTGAAATGAACAATGCTAAGTTAATACTACACCTCTAACTTCCAAGTCATTGCGAAGTTCAACAATACACTTAAAGCCATGACTTTCCCTCAGACTTCCTTGTTAAAGTCGAGATGACTAATGCCAAGTTCAAAATTACACCTCTAGCATTACTCTCACTGTCAAGTTAAACATCACACCTATGACAGTGACACTTTCAGTTTTCCCAAATGAAAGCTAAAGCGCTTCTGAGTCGAGTTAATATCACACCTCTGACTCACATTCTTGTCAAGTTAACATCACACTTCTGGCAAGACAACTTTCAACCCGTTAAGTTAATATCACACCTCTAACGGTAAAAACTTTCCTAGATCCCCCGCGAATCTAGCCTCACTTGTTATTCTCGTCAACAGAATAACAAGTCCACTTAAAAACATTGTTAGGTTAACATTACACCCTTAGCAGTGTTTTCATTAACTCCCCAGCTGATCTTAAATCAAGTTAATCCCAAACCTCTGATAAAAGTTCATCCTCCCTGGGGGTACAAATTAAGCTTGTCATTCTCCGTTATAGATTGGCAGGTCAAAGTCGCGTTCCTCAGAACCGCGCCTCTCTTTGGAACGGCGCCGCGTCCCATCAAAAGAACTTAGTTCTACCTAAGTTTGTTATTCACAGTTAGTCAGAGAGCACAACCAAAGACTGCAATTGAGAGGTTGGATTCATCTACAGCGGGGCAATGAAGGTGGAACAAAAATTTCAAAGACTTTTATTATTCAAAAATGGTAAAAGTAAATACAAACACTCTTGGTGATAGAGTGTTCTTTTCTTTACAAAAGTAAAAGAAGGAGAAGGCTAAAAATCCTGGTTCGCCAAAGAACGGATTTGTTCTCTGAGGCGATGCATCTCATGTTGACGCGCCTTCTCAGCTTCCATGAGAGCCTGAGCCCGCAGCTCCTCCTCGGACAAAAATCTCCTCGCAGCCAGCTGCGCTCGTAGGGATTCCAACCTGGAGGAGTGAGTGGAGAGGTTTTCTTCAACCCGCATCTTGGCAGCCTCCAGCCCTTCCAGCTTCTTTCTGGTAGTGGCAAGCTTCTGCTCATTGATTGCAATCAAGGCTTCTGCTTTGGCTATGGTAGCTCGAGCACTGATGATAACCTTCTCTGCGCTCTGCATGACGAGTTCAGATTCCCTGAATCGCCAATCAGCTTTTGATGGTCCGCCTGAAAATGTTGGAGATGGTGAGTCTCTTCGGCTATTTGTTCCTCCATCTCTTTCCGCTCCTGTTCTTGAGCAGCGAGAAGCCTAGTCAAGGTTGCCCGGGCCTCGTGAACTGAGCCGGCGTCCTCCAAAGACTTAAGCTCTTTCACATCACTCCCCAACTGTTCCACCAGCAGCAGACACGCCCTAGCCTGTGAAGGACCTCCAGTATGACCGATGTTCTCGATCAAATTCTCAAGAAGCATTCGGGCAAATTCGAAAGAACTGCCCCCAGAGAGGATGAGATCAATACACGATCGCATGGAAACAAAGAACTGCTGCACCATTTGATGTGTCAGTTCTTCCATGATATCTCCGGCCGAGGAGAATTCCGCTGATGTGCTCCCAGATCCCCTTTCTATCACAGGGCGAGGGATGGGAATCAACTCATCCTGTGCAGGAGTAGGGTCAACAACAGGCGCGACAGAAGCTGAGATGGTCACCGGCACTTCCGGGGCAGTTGCCGTCATAGCAGCCTCCACGGCGGCTGAAGTAGCAGCGAACCTGGCTTCTCCGGAACCCTCAGTCGAGGGTTGAATTGTACTACCTGCGGGCTCGACGCTGGCTGCCTCTGCTGAGTCAACGTTGACTGCCAAGTCCTCTGCCTGAGCTTCCTCAGCACTCTCTGCAAAACACCAGAACGTCAGTCATGACAATAAAAGAAAAATATTCAAAGCGTCAATATTTCCTTACCAAGCCGAGGGTCCAAAGACGGTAGATCCCTGGGAAAATCTTGCAAGGTTGAGGTCTCCCCGACCTCAATAATTGCCCTCTCTTGAGGCACCTCAATAGCAGGAGCCTCAACACCCTCCTGCTGGGCCAGCTCTTGTATCATTTCCTCGATATGGGAGGAAGTCGCAGCCTCGCTGTCCGCGGCCAACCCTGCAGCATAAAGGGAAAGTGTCAGAACCCTTTCCCTAGTCAAAAAGGGAAACCAGATCTCAAAGACAAAGAGAGTACCTTCAACAGTAGCAATTGGTGCTACTGGCGAAACCGTCACAGGATCACACCCGTGTAGTTCTTCCTCCAAGATATGCGAGAATTTGCTCGGATCCAGAAGAGTGGGTTCATCGCCAAAATCGACTTCATCGCCTGAATCATATTCATCCTCTTCAGACGATGAAGACGATAGTTCAACGCGAGAAGCCTCGGCAATCGGGGCCTTGCCGCCAAATACCCCAGTAGTAGGGCTGGGGTCAATTACCCGCGAGCTGGGCATTAAAATACCAGGGGACCCAGGCTGTTGTGCCTCATCCCTCCTCTCTTGAGCCAAAGAAGACCCAGGCTGAGCCGAGACCCCTTGAATCTCAACGTCATCCCTACTCATCATGTCAACTTCAAGCTGCTCAGCATCATCAGCTGCGGTGGGTTCGTCAGCAAATTCCCCTTCTTCTAAGAATGCGGGGCCCCTACTGTGCAATCTACGAGTGCGAACAAGAGGGGCACTATCCTCCTCCTCTTCTTCCCTCTGCTCCTCAACACCAGAAGGGATGACCTCGGACAAGGAAACTTCGGCCGCCAAGTTTCTCCGGGCCTTCTTGGGGGCAGGCTCAATGATAGAAGTAGAGCCCTGAGGACGTTTATGCACTGCCTGTCGACCCTTTGCTGCTCTCGGCTCCCCCCTTGACACCTTCTGGCCTCCTTTTGAGCCGCCCGATATTCATCGACGCCTCGCGAGCGCTTATTGGACACCGACTTTGCTTCATAAGATGCATTGATACTCTCAATGCATGAGTACTCCGGTGAGAAGTCAGGCATTTGGTTGGCTTGGAAGTACCAGGTGCAGAAGCTGAGGCTTGTACAGCCTTTCGGCCCTTGAAAGGCAGACGAAAAAGTGCTTCCGTCCCTCCAGCCACACTATAATACCAAGCCCGAGCACCTTCAAACAAATTCCCACTGAAGGCGAGTTGAGCATTGGGGTTGCCGACATATAACTAATCATAGCCGAACTGTCGGGCGAAGCGATTCGGCATGTACGGCTCGATTGTGCACGAATTCCCTTGCCGAAAAAGCACATACCCAGGCCGAATATTGATCAGCCACCAGAAAAACTCCCGACGATAGCCTCGTGAAGTTGTCTGACCCACCAGGTCGGCAAATTGGTCCCCATAAGATGCACCAGTAATCTCGGGAAAGCAGCGATTGAGTTGGTAGTTCGAAGCAGCTAGAATGCACTTCCGAATGTAGTACATATAAGTATTACACCAGCTTTAACTCTCCAACCGCTGTACGAAAGGGATAAATCCCTCACACCAAGACACCGGCGTCATCAGAGAGGGACAATGCATAACGTACCAAGCCATTAGGTACGTGTAGGGAAGCTCGACCAAGGGTTGGGACGCTTTACTATCGGCCTCCCCTCTGAGTCAACAATCGGCTTACCCTGGGAGTCGACAACCTTCTCTACCCTGCATAGACTCTGAACTAAGGCCCGCAACCCACTTTGAATACCGGCCGCCATGGCCGAGAGAAGGGCTATGGACTTACCATAAGCCAAGAGCACCGCCGGATACACCACATCAGCAACGATGACTTCATGTGGCAGTGTCGGCACCACACAGCGCTTCAACCACAATATTAAGAAGCCCGCTAACAGTGCCCGATTAGAGATAGGGGTCCGGGATTGGTGATGGAAACTTTCAAAAATCGTGTCAGGTTTGAAAGTGTTCTCGTTCGACTCTGTGGTGTAGGAGTCTACAGAAGCCTTGATCCTGTCGGCAATCTCTTCGTCGGAGCTGGGAGTCAGTCGGGTCACTGGTTGGTCCTTCTGATTGACACCATTAAACAAGTAGCTTGCCCAAGACAGCTGCTTAACTCCCCTCGTCCTCCAAGAGGTTATCTGGCCGCAAATGTGGAAGTGACATAACACCTCCCAATAAGTCTCGTACACCCGAGGAAACTCTTTCTTCAAGAGGTGAAGCTTCTCAGAGGTCGGGACGTATTCCTCATAGGGAGTATCCCCCATTACTAGCCCCGAGATTTCGTGCAACTCATGCAGGGCAAGACCCATCTCTCCGACCAGAGTAAAGAATGTCCCCGTCAGAGGATTGTAACGCTCCAGGATCCCAAAGAAATTTTGAGAACTCGGTGGAATGCCATACTGTACGACCCTGACCGCTTGGTACAATTCCACATTCTCCAACAGACCTCCAAGATTGGCAAGGACGAAGCTCACCATCCTGCCCCACCAGTACTTCTCAGTGGAATGAACCCACCCGAGCGGACGGAAATCGACCGGAAAATCACCCCCCGCTTTCATAAATACGTTGAGGAAGGTGGTGCCGAGTTTAGGAGTTTCTCCTACTGGGTGCTCGGATCTGAGCAGCCCGGGAAACAGGCCGAAAGCCTCCTTCTCATGACTAGCATTATATACCTTCCTGGAGCCCAGGGTGTTGAGAGAAACTTCGGGGACAGATCGGGTAATCGCCCACATCATTGGCCGAGGGACAGACATATGCTGGAGATAAGATAATGGGTACATTCTCTCCATGTTCGGAAGAAAGAACCTTCTACCCTCTATCTGACGCAGCCATTTATAATCTCCGTCATGCAAGGTATAGCCACCCTCGCTAATGTTGTCTCGGAAGAAGAAGGCAGGTTTCTTCATCGGAATGCGAGAATCCGTTGTGAATGCCGCGTCAGTCATGAGCTCCCGGAGGGTTGCCGGGTCAACATTGGAGAGCCTCTCCCTTCGCTCCTTCGACTTGTCAGCAGTCACGGGAGCAGTCCTTTGCAGCACGAAGGTTAAATCGCGGTCAACACCACCTACGTGCCCGAAGTGGCACTTCTTGGAGAGTGGATTGGAGGAATATCGCACTGCATAAGAAAATGACACTTGATCAGAAATCTAAATGAAAACGATTAAGTGTTTATAATTCAGACGCAGAAGAGATTCCAGATGCAGAGATTGTCCAAATCCGCGTCTGGACCTGAGGACCGTGAGGCCAGCATGGAGTCCGCGTTTTGAAAATCCAAGACTTATGAAAAATCTCTAAGTACTTGGACTCAGGCGCAAGATTCATGAAAACCAGCGTCTGATGTCACAAAGTGCAAGAATCAAGTCTGCGTCCGAATCTTTCACAATTAGAAACATCTAAGTAATGAGTCTGGAACGCAAGGCTTACTGGGGCCCTGTGTTCAACAAACAAACACATACTCGAGCAGAGAAAGCAGCAGGGTCATCAAACCCGCGCCTTATTTATTAAACTCAAGAACCGCGTCTGAAAATCAAACACGGGCCCGAGCCCGCGTTGGCGGGTCTCCTTCAAAAAAGGGGATTTTTAGAGTTACAAGAACTCTGTAAACCCTTTAATGGCGAAAAATTAAGCCTAATGGCATTATACCTGAGATAGGGGCTTCCTGCATGGAGGAACCGCCCCTTTGAGTCTCGGCGACAATCGCCTTTGAAGACAAAGCAGTTTGCTTAGCCTTGGGCGCCATTGCGAATCAAAAATTTGATGTTAGATGGAAGAAGAGAGAACAAAGAAGCTCTTTTCTCAAACCCTAACAAAGGCGCTCGTAGACGAAGGGGAGACTAAATGATGACTCTCTCTCGACGACTGTTGCCATTTATAGGCACGGCGATTCGCAAAGATACGCGGCGCTTGGCTCGACGTCGAATCACCGCCTGACGCGTGGACAGTGCATTTAATGCAGCATGAAGTTCGCACGCCAAAAAGAAGGTGTCCCGTCGGTTCCACAGGACACGTGGCAGTGCACTCATGGCATGGCACGGATTCGCACCCAACAGTCGCGCCTCTTCAATGGACGCATCCCTTCAGCACGGCCATAGTTGCGTCCAGAAAGTCGCGGCTTCACTCCAAAAAGATGCGTTTCTCCGAAGTTCGCATCCTTCCAACCCAGACAAAAATCGCGTCTGCCTTATGGAATAACAGTCGCGTTTTTCATTCCAAAAGATGCACCCTATGAAAGTCACATCTTTAAAAGCAGTACTATCCCTGCGTCCCAAAAGAACTGGCGTTCAGTCCTTACTTCTGCAAATCGGTTCAACAGTATACTGGCACAAGCAGACGACCGTCCACTCCTGGCTTAAAGTGCACCCACGACAGACTTAAAGCAATCGGGGAGGTTTAGACTGTGCATCTAGACACTCAACACGATCAACTTTGGTGGTTTCAAAGAGTTTCACAGTATACTCACGAAGACCATACTCCAGACAAGATCAAACCCGGAGCATTGACAGTCCAGTCATAAGGGTGAGCTCAGCTAGAGTCCAAAGTATTTCGAAATCCGTCCCACTTAACTGCGGAATGTCGAAAACTTTGGAGGGGGTTCTGTAGGCTGTCTAAAAAATCACTAAGAGACAAGCCATTGAAAAGCAGAATTCTAAGTTCTAGACGCAAAGCTAATTTTGGACGCGTCTCAACACCAAGGCGCGAGGGTTCAAACCCGCGTCTCAGCATCAAGGCGTGAGGCTCGACAGACGCGTCTCAGCACCAAGGCGCGAGGGTTCAAACCCGCGTCTCAGCATCAAGGCGCGAGGGTTCAAACCCGCGTCTCAGCATCAAGGCGCGAGGCTCGACAGCCGCGTCTCAGCATCAAGGCGTGAGGCTCGACAGCCGCGTCTCAGTATCAAGGCGCGAGGGTCGAAACCCGCGCCTCGGTTGTAACTGCCCTGGTTATGGGGCCAGTCACCGCCCACATAGCGGGGAGGTTAACCCCTATTGTGGAGTGTTTTAGGGGGCACGTTCACCCCTGATACCTCTATAAATAGCCTTGTTTGCTATTGAGAAGGGGTCGGTCGATTAGAAAGGAGAGACAGAGAAAGAGAGTCCAACTCTTCAGCTAACTTGCTGTGTTCAAGTTAGTTTTTGCCGACAATCTCTTTGAGAGTTTTGGTCGACAGAGCTGTGTTACTCCGTCAACCACCCGAAGAGAAGAGCCCCGGAAGATCTCAACGTTCACCCGGTCAATGGAGAACAAGATTCACTCTCCACCGTCACTTGAAGAACCCAGCCTAAACAAAGGGAGGATTCAAGACTCAACATCCTCCCTCCCTTGTAGTCGGAAAAAACTGTTTTGTTGTAATCTTTCAATTGATCCAAGGAAATTTTACAGCGAATTCGCTTTCGATTTTCCGTGCGCGTACAATAGTGGAGGTTGATGCTACTCCACCATCTCCAGTTGGTTTAGTATCGTTAGGATTTCACCGGATGTGATATCGGGTGAAGATCGTATAGCCATTTTCGATGCGGAATAGGTTGAAGAAAAAGTGGAGTTATTTGTAGCTATAGAAATCAAGACGAATCCATAAAAGTGGATGAAGAAGCATGAATCTCAAGTTGGGAGCTAGATTAGGTCAAGTTGAAGACTGTTGTTCTCCATGACGATTGTGATCAGGAGATTAATCGTGATGAGGAGATTCTTATGACTTAGCCATTAGGGTTCAGTGCTGCAAATTTAGTTTCAGTTAGTTGAGCTCTTTGAAGCTCATTTGGATAAACTACATATGGTTCATCCCTTAGGCGTGAGGTACATAGGCAGCCGAATGGTGCAGCCTGTTTGCTGAGCTGAATTGATTATTCATGGTGTTCAGATTAGATTTGAGAAATCTTCATCGAGGTGGAGAATTATGGGGAGAAGACGAAAGTTAGAGTTTTCAAACTTAATTGGATAGACCGGAGAGATTTGGAGTTCGAAGTGCACGAGGAGCACAGTGGAATGAAGAAAGGAACAGACAACTATCGACATGCGCTAGGTAGCGGTCGACAACGGATACATCGATATGCCAACAAAAACTTAGAGTTTGTCAGTTTGTCAACAGGTTTTTGTACTGCGATCGACAGATAAAGCTCAGACTATCGACAGGAGGACCAACAGAGAGTTGAGTCATCCCAGTCTGTCGACGGGCCTCTTGGAGTTGTCGATAGCTATGACATTCTTATGTTTTCCTAATCGGTTTCTGACTTGGATTCTGATCCGATTTCAGAGTTTTGAGTTTCTTTTCTTCGTAGTTTCTCTAGCTATATATTGAAGGATATTGTACTCTTATTTGTAACCTTTAGAGAGGTAATCTGTATTAGAGAGTTTTAAGATTAGTTTGTTTGAAAGAATTTTACAACATATTGCGTAGTTTCTCTATTTAAATTAGTTTTTGATCAATTTGGATCTTGGGATCAATTTGTAACCCTTTTAACTCTATTGATTGAATAAGATCTTCTCTTTTCTGTCCCAAGGACATATGCAAGTTATCAAATGTCGTTAAATCTTGTGTTCCCTCTTTGTATTGGTTTGTGCTATAACTGTTTTGTGATTGACTCAGCATTGTTATAATGATCATGGTATTGATGTGTTGGATTCCTCTCGAAAGCGCAACACAAGCATGGGTCACGAACTTGGCTCCTTTTGCGTGCGCATTGAGTTCATCAGATGGAGCACAACATGTCAGCCCGCAACTCCTTCAACACTTCACAACATCTTTTTTCATCTTTCATCACAGTTACTTGATGCATTCCATATCCCTTACCCTCTCTATATACCCATGCAATTTTCTCTGAAGGCGTCCTTCATCCTCCATATGTAACCTTTCTGATTTTATTAATTAATTTGGTGATCTGCCAAGTTCCCCACCCTCTAAGTTCAAACTGATTTATTTCCCTTAGTTCCTCCACAATGCCCAATTCCAAGAAATGCCATTAGACAACAGTGTAGGAGCAGAAGTCATCAAATATGGTTGGTATCTAGAGAAGCTTTACCTCTGATACTATCCATCTTCAGATAACTGGCATGGATTTATCGGGCTTCTCACCAATACACAATCATGGTTTTCCTTCTATCAATTATAAGATATGCCGTCATTGTGTTAATGTTTGGCAAATTCACCTCCTTGTTGTTCATGATCTCTACTGATGCCAGATCAACCATCTTCATCATGATCTCAAACTTGACAGATCCACGAATACACACGATGATCTCACAATGTCACGACTCACAACAGCTTTCTGATGTCTTTATGAATGTATTTTCATGTGATGATTTATCACCACTGTGACTTTCATCTTTTTATTAGATTAATTTTTTATTTTTCTCCATATGTTTTCTTAACTTTTATTCAAATCTACTCTAGTTATTTTCTAAATTCCTTCATTACTTTTTTGTCCATATTTTTTACATTTCTTCTTTTCATTTCTCTTTTATTTTTTACTTTTATTTTCTTTTCATTCCAGAGTTTCTTTTTTATTTCTTTTCTTTTTAAATATTTTCTTACTTTCTTGTTCATATATTATTCTAAATTTATTTTGTTTTTCTTTTTTATTAAATTCTTTTTTATTCTTTCAATTATTTTCTTTCCAGTTTTTTAGTTTTTATTCTCTTTTATATTTTCATTATTTTTTTTTTATTCTAACTCTAGTCTACATTTAAAGTCCTTCCTTTTCTTTTATGACTTTTCTTTTCTCTTTAGTTTTCTCCTTTTCTTTATTTTGATTGAATAATATTTTCTTCATATTTAATTATTTATTCTCTATTTATTTATGGAAAATGGCTATATATTATGTTGAATATATGGATAAGATTATTTCTAAGGAAATAGTTAAAATAAAAATATAAAATACATATCCATATCAAATTAGGAGTTACTCAAGTTAAATAAAGAAAGACTTCATGTGTATGTGACGTGTGCACTTCTCTAGTATGTAAAGAAATCAATAAGTGTGTTTAAGATATACTCACTTCAAAATATTTTGTCGGGGGCACAGGACTGACTCGGCAATTCGCAATCTAAAATCTTTGTTCTACTCAACCTCACCCATCTTCACCTTCATTTCAGAAACTCATTGCAATGAGGCTCAATCCACCATCACCATCAGAGATCTCAGTGTTGATAACTACTACAATATTCTGTCTGTTGGCTACTCGGGGGTCTATGGCTCTTCTGAAACAACATCTACAAACTTCATATAACATCGTCTTCTCCCAACTTCATTGTGGAAGATTTCCAATTGGCAGTTGGACAACCAGTTTGAAACCTTATTTGCGTCTATGGAGATCCCATCCCACAGAAGAGACAAGAGTTTGGGAAAGCTTCACTAGTAACTGTTGGAGTTATGGACTTAATGTAAAACCAAACCTGAAGCTTATTGACTCTACCAATAAAGTTAAGCAAAACCTATAACATATTTACTAAGAGAGTTTTGTGAGGTTATTAACACATGTATTTATTATACTTGAAACTTCATTGTATACAATCCTATATAAGGGTCATATGGTTGTGTTGTTAAGCACAAGAAAAGAAGAAAAACAAAAGAAAGCAAAGTAAAGCATTGCAGAGCTTCCCACTTTGTGAAAAGTATTAGCTTGGGTGAATTTATTTTGGAGGTACTAAAAGGGTAGCAACCCAGTACTCAAGAGTGTTTGAGTTAGCAAACATCTATCGCCTCTTTGCCTGTCCCCTAGTCCAACAATTGGTATCAGAGCCATTTCATTCTTTTCTTCCATTCTATTCTCCTCATGGCCTCCACCAATACCTTGTCGATCCTCAAGTACCCAAATTATCAAAGGATAATTATGAGAGTTGGTCAATTCAAATGAAAGCTCTATTTGGTTCTCAAGAGTTGTGGGAGCTGATCATTGATGAGCTCAAAGAACCCACACCGGAGGTAGAAGCCGCCTACACCGCCGAAGAGAAGAAGGCTCTTAAAAAGCAAAGAAAGAAGGATAACAAGGCTCGTTTTCTACTCTATCAAGGGTTGGATGAGTTTACCTTTGAGAGAGTTGCCGAAGCAACGACCAAGGAAGCATGGGAAATCCTTGCTACCATCTACAAAGGAATCGAGCGGGTGAAGCGAATTCGCCTCCAAACTTTGAGGGGTGATCTTGAAGCCGCTCAAATGAAAAATGAAGAAAAAATCTCTGATTATTAATCTCGATTACTTCTAATTGTGAATAAAATGAGGAGAAATGGAGAGAAGATGGAGGACATCCAAGTGATGGAGAAATTTCTCCGATCCCTCACATCTAAGTTTGAGCACGTGGTGACAGCAATTGAGGAGTTCAAGAATTTGGAGGAGATCTCAATAGAGGAGCTTTTGGGATCTCTCCAAGTCCATGAGCAGCGCATGCAAAAGAAGACCGGTTCCATAATTTTAGAACAAGCATTAGAGTCAAAGCTGACTCTAAATGATCGAGGCTCACATAGTAGAGGTCGTGGTCGTGGTAGAGGTAGGGGACGTGGTCCCCAACAACGAACCACTCAAAATCAAGTGGAGTTTCAAAGCTTCAGAAGTCGAGGACGAAGCAACCGGGGAAGATTTACATCTGGACGTGAAAACAACAAGAACGTCCAATGCTACAACTGTCAAAAATTTGGACACTATGCCTCAGATTGCTGGCACAGGACTGAAGATCTTACCAATTTCATCGAAGCAAAAAATATGTGCATAATAACTCTACTCTTCCTCTTGCTCATGATGATTCAAGTGTTCAGAATGATGTTTGGTACCTTGACTCAGGTGCTAGTAACTACATGTGCGGGAAGAAAGAACTATTCATGGAATTCGCAGAAGGAGTTCATGGAAGTGTGAGCTTCGGAGATTCTTTAAAACTCCCTGTTGAAGGCAAAGGGAAGATCAAAATCTACCAAAAGGATGGTAAGCCCGAGTATATTTCCGATGTTTATTATATTCCTAACATGAATAGTAATATTCTTTGCATCTATCAATTACTCAAAAAAAGATATAAATTATATATGGAGAACAACCATCTTTGGTTGCAAAATGCAAAAGGAGGTCTCATAACTTGTGTTAAGATGATAAGGAACCGCATATTTCCCTTACATCTAAACACGGAAGTTGAAAAGTGTTTTCAAGGACTTGTGAAGAATGAGTCATGGAGGTGGCATCTTCGTTTCAGTCATCTAAATTTCAATGGCCTGAAGTTACTATCTACAGCTGGCATGGTACAAGGTTTACCAAAAATCGATCCACCGAGTCATACTTGTGAAGTTTGCATAATTGGCAAGCAAGCACGACTTCCTTTTCCTAGTGGAAAGTCGTGGAGAACGAAGGCACCATTGCAACTTGTTCATACTGACATTTGCGGAACACTAGACCCTGTCTCTTTAGGAGGTAACAAATATTTTATTACCTTCATTGATGATTTCAGTAGAAAGTTGTGGGTGTACATTCTTAAAGAAAAATCTGCTGCCTTTACTATCTTCAAGAATTTCAAAGCTCTTGTTGAAGCGGAAAGTGGCCACAAGCTAATAACTCTTCGATCTGATCGAGGTGGTGAGTGATCGGGGGAAAACCACGCACGAAAAGTGTATGTTTTGAAATCAAGATTTAAATGTGTATGCTTTGGCTTCCTCGATACTTCCGTTATAGCATAGAGGCTAAAACGAGTCGAATCCACAAGGACGGGAGGCGATAGAAGCTTACACGGTATGTTCACGTATATGTTAACAGTTCTTCAAAGTTTTAAAGAATCAAAAGAAAAGAAAGCAAAGAATGAAAAGAGAGGTACGGTGAAATACGAAGAAGTGGGAAACATAGAAAAGAGTGGTATTTGTAGATTTTGGTATATTCCTAAAACAAGTGAAAGAGAAAGAAAACTCACGGCTACTAACTACTAATGACTCCACCAACACGCTAACTTCTTAGTGATAGTTGCCTCACATGTATCATTGGCCATCACTAGTCCTTGGTTCAAGAGCGATTCAAAGCATGACCCATATGTAACTCATCACAACCCAACTCAACAAAACAAGTTCAAGCTACACTTAAACCATCAAAACTAAAAATAAGCATGGAGTAAAGTAATGTTAGCTTGTTAGTGGTTAGGAAGTTAGAGTTAGATCCATCATCATGAGCCATCAATGGCTCTTGCAAGAGCAAGGCCAAATTGAGGCTATTAGATTCATGTGGATTATCATAAAAGAAGTTAGATTAGTTGGTGGTTAGTAGTTAGTTGCCATGAGAGAAAAGTTAGCTACACATTTAAAAGGAGTTAGAGAGAAGAAAACATAGAGAGGTAAAGAGAGCACCTTTCATAGATTGTCACCTTCTATTACAAGCACTCTTGCATTCCAAGCATGTACCACTCTCTCCCTATTACAAGATCTACAAAATGAAAATACAAGGGAGGAAGAAGAAGAAAAACTACACTACACTACCCTAAACTACAAAATGGAAATAAGAACTATCCTAAAACTCTGCATATCTTCTTTTCTGCAAACCCCAGAGGAGTATTTATAGGCACCAGCGAAGAGGGGGGCCAGGGGACAAGAAGTGACCCCAACGGCGCGAGCGGCGCCGCCGTATGGCCGCGGAAACGCGGCAAAAGTCGCGTTTCCGCAGCTGTCCTTGGGCGGCGCGCGCGGCGCCGCCTGCTGCGTGCTGCGCGGTTGTCCCCCTGTCGGCTAACGCTCCCGGTTTCTGGTTTGGCGCCCCTGGTTTTGACAGAACCAGCTCTTTAGGTCAATAGCTATTTTAATAGCCCTTTAATCACCAATTAAATGGTGATTTGGATCTTCTTCTTCATTTGCACACCATTGACCTAAGATCAAGCAAGAAAGATATTATTAGCAGAATTTATTATCAAATAAATGTGAGAATGTGATAAAAATTATGCAAAATTAGAGACTAATCACACCCACACACTTATCTTTTGCTTGTCCCGAGTAAAACAAAAAACTAAGAAAATTATTACACCACTTTCGCAGGTGACGCGATTGCACTGAGCATGTGCAACAAGCCGTTAAACCTCTAAGTTTCCCCTAGAGGAGGAGTTTTGTCTCCTGAGGGTTTTCAGCGGATTACACCCACAAAACCCATAAAGAAAGAAATCAAATGTTAGTATTTTTGAAAACGCATTTTGAAATAGAGAAAGTGTTGAAGTATTTTTGTGAAAATATAAGTGATCTAAGGTTAGAGGTTAACCAAAAATTGTTCTTTCTTAAACTAAGTCAAAATGCGAAAAAATCTTGTTATAAATTAAAAGTAAGAATTTAAAATTGAATTGACTCTTTGATCTTTCATAAAACTCTTAGAAAAATATGCACTTTGTGAACAGTGAAGATTTTTGGGATATCGACTCTAACTTCATGCCATTTATTTAATATATATTATTTTTTTCTTTTTTTCTTTTTTTTCCTTCCCTTAGTTTTCTTAGGCTTTCTTATTTACCCGGATAGTGAGCCTTTAGCCGGTGACTCCCAAACCAGGTGGTCTTAGGGCACCAGATGAGAAACATCCCTCGGACTTAAGGACTCGAGTAAATAAGGCCACAAAACTAAAGGAGATTATTTTTTTGTCCACCGTTTTAGGTGTGAATAATCATGCTTCCTGAGGCATAATTACCCAACTTCAATAAGTGGTTTATATTTATCATAATAATTTTTTTAATAGACATTTATTATGACATTTTCAGTCTTTGTTTCAATCCCAAAAATTGTGTAAGTGTGGAGTGCATAAATCTAAGGTAAAAAATTCAAGATCAAATTATCTTTTCAATTTTACTTTCTTATCCTATAATTTAGACAAGATCTATTATTTTGACTCGGTTTAAAATTTCATAATTTTAGGTCTTCCTAATTCCTAAGATAATCTTAATTTTCTTAAAATAAATCAACAACTATTTCTCTTGTTTCAAAAAGTTTTGTAAAAAGAAAAGAAATTTTTTTATAATTTTTTTATATATTTTTATTTAAAAAGAAGTGTAAAAGAAAGAAAATGTAAAACTAACTATGTTAGTAAACCCTCCCCCACACTTATCTCATGCATTGCCCTCAATGCATCGTGAATGTGTATATACATGAAATAAATGGGAGAGAAGGAAAATTACCTCAAGGTGGTGGCTCCGGTGGTGGTCTGATTGGGCCAAGCGTTGCTACCCAATCAAAATAGCGTGGATCTTGCAGGAACCCACCAATGACCTCTTTAATATGACCCAGTAAAAGAATGATGGGCTGAATGGTCGTATTTAAAAATTTATCCCCATCTAATTTCCAATTTTCAAAAATAATTACTGAGTCATTTTCTTTAACTTCCATGTCCAACAATGGAGTGTGATTTTGAGAGATGATGAATTTGGACTCAAATAGAATAGGAACAAAAACTGATACCGACTCGGGAAGTTGACTCAAATCAAGTCGAGAGTCAACAATAAGAGTCGAAATAGGGTCCAAACCAAAAAATTGATGTTCACACAGTTTCCCCATTAATGAAGTGCGATTATGAGAGATTGGTGATTCCATTTCACGGTGTATTGGTACAGGATTCAATGTTGACTCCGAAATAGAGAAAAAATCTGGTAAAGATACCGGGGTCATTATTGAACCAAAAAGTGAAATGGAATTACTAAAATGAGGTTCAGGATCACATTCAGGTTCGGTTTCAATTTCAGGAAAGAGATAACTTGCCAGAATGTCCAGGCGATTTTCATAACTTGGAGTGTGGTCAAGTTCAAATGTATGGTCTGAAATTGAATCTGGATTTCCAAAATGACATGATTCATGGGTCCAATCAGTAGAGTTAGGGATATAAGGATCGGTCAAAGGTTGACAAGAAAGACTTTCCTCGCTCTCATTGATCAATTCGCTCAAAAGTGAATCTAACCTACTGATAGGCCGTGTAACAGAATTTGGATTCGGAATCATGTCTTCCATACTCTTTGTGATTGGTTCTTGAAAATATGAGTATGGAAGTTGATTTTAGACATTGTGGTGAAATTGTGAGTCCATCGGATTTTGCGGTTGCTGCTCTGACTCACGCAAGGGTTTCATACTCAAGTCCAGTATTGAAGTTTGTTCATTTTGAATTGGTGAGACTGGAAAAGATGAGTGGGACTCTTGAAAATTTGGTTGAGATGATGAGTCCAACATGTTTTGCATTTTATCACAAAGGACTTCCAAACGCTTTTCTAGCTCAGATTCTTCTTCAATTGGATGCCCTAGAAAAGGAGTATATGGAGTTTGATGTGGGAAGGATTGTGAATTGAGCAAAATTTGCGTGTGTTGTAGGGACTCTTCTATACTCCTTTCCAAATCAGATTTTTCTTCGGATGGTGGAATAGGAAAAGGAGTATATGAACCAAAATTGGGAATGAACTTTGTGAAAATTGTGGACAAGGCGGTTGAAAGTTTGACTCAGGGGAGGTGAATCCCCATTGACTCTATGAAGAGTTGAAATTATTTTGAAAATTATGGTCATATGGTTGGGGATATGGGTCATATTGATTCGGATAATCCCAACCCGGCATATATGGTTGGTTCATGTTGTACATTGCCGGGTCAGAGTTATCCGAGTCAAATGAGGTCGGGGTGAAATATGGATTCATATTATAATTGAAAGAATTGTTGTTATTAAAATCCATATCACAATTTACAAAAAAGAAAAACAAACAAACAAACAAACACAAAGAAAAAGAAAAAGAAAACAAGCCTATGCTAGCGTTGACTTAGACCTAGACGACTCCTAACTGGTTAGACTGTCCACGGGGGGTATATTGTCGGACGCTGACCACGAGTTAATCGGCCAGGTAGGGGCAAGATCAGTGGGAGGTATCCGTGCCGGAGCAACGGGCCTAATTATGCCAAACCACTGTTCTTCGAGGTTTCGCCTCTCAATCCCCAACCTTAGACACCTATTTGACAAGAGTCAACTTCTAACAACTTCCCCCTTAGGTCAATCTCCTAAATGAGTCCGAGATGTCCCTAGGGGCCAACGTCTAGCAAATTTTATTAAGGCTTGGTTGTGTGAGTGGGGAGGTGATTTTTGGGCTAAAGGAGGGTAATAACTTCCCCACCTTATGTTGTATTGGGTGTTGCCCTTAAGTTTAATTTGTGCAAGTGTGCAATATAGATAAGATAAACACAAAAAAGCGAGTAATCACTGAAGTGTTTGTCCTATACTATATGCGATGCCATATGTACAACTCCTATCAATATCACAACAACATAAGAATAAAATACAGTATATTGGAATAAAAATTGACACGTGCCTAGATGCAAATGTCTAAACCGTTTTAAAGCATCCAATTACCGTAGTTTAATTCTTAATATTATTTACAGTGTACAGGTAATAAAAAAAATTAGCAGCAGAAAATAAGAATATACAAGAATTACCCGACCACACTTGAGCAAGTGTGGACTTCTGCAATGCTAAAACTTTAACCTGCACACCAAAAAACAAAGAAGAAAAGTTAACAAAAATGTGAAATCAAACGTTCCCATCCCCGGCAACGGCGCCAAAATTTGATCGGGGGAAAACCACGCACGAAAAGTGTATGTTTTGAAATCAAGATTTAAATGTGTGTGCTTTGGCTTTCTCGATACTTCTGTTATAGTATAGAGGCTAAAACGAGTCGAATCCACAAGGACGGGAGGCGATAGAAGCTTACACGGTATGTTCACGTGTATGTTAACAGTTCTTCAAAGTTTTAAAGAATCAAAAGAAAAGAAAGCAAAGAATGAAAAGAGAGGTACGGTGAAATCTCACGGCTACTAACTACTAATGACTCCACCAACACGCTAACCTCTTAGTGATAGTTGCCTCACATGTATCATTGGCCATCACTAGTCCTTGGTTCAAGGGCGATTCAAAGCATGACCCATATGTAACTCATCACAACCTAACTCAACAAAACAAGTTCAAGCTACACTTAAACCATCAAAACTAAAAGTAAGCATGGAGTAAAGTAATGTTTGCTTGTTAGTGGTTAAGAAGTTAGAGTTAGATTCATCATCATGAGCCATCAATGGCTCTTGCAAGAGCAAGGCCAAATTGAGGCTATTAGATTCATGTGGATTATCATAAAAGAAGTTAGATTAGTTGGTGGTTAGTAGTTAGTTGCCATGAGAGAAAAGTTAGCTACACATTTAAAAGGAGTTAGAGAGAAGAAAACATAGAGAGGTAAAGAGAGCACCTTTCATAGATTGTCACCTTCTATTACAAGCACTCTTGCATTCCAAGCATGTACCACTCTCTCCCTATTACAAGATCTACAAAATGGAAAATACAAGGGAGGAAGAAGAAGAAAAACTACACTACACTATCCTAAACTACAAAATGGAAATAAGAACTATCCTAAAACTCTGCATATCTTCTTTTCTGCAAACCCCAGAGGAGTATTTATAGGCACCAGCGAAGAGGGGGGCCAGGGGACAAGAAGTGACCCCAAACGGCGCACGCGGCGCTGCCGTATGGCCGCGGAAACGCGGCAAAAGCCGCGTTTCCGCGGCTGTCCTTGGGCGGCGCGCGCGGCGCCGCCTGCTGCGTGCTGCGCGGTTGTCCCCCTATCGGCTAACGCTCCCGGTTTCTGGTTTAGCGCCCCTAGTTTTGACAGAACCAGCTCTTTAGGTCAATAGCTATTTTAATAGCCCTTTAATCACCAATTAAATGGTGATTTGGGTCTTCTTCTTCATTTGCACACCATTGACCTAAGATCAAGCAAGCAAAATATTATTAGCAGAATTTATTATCAAATAAATATGAGAATGTGATAAAAATTATGCAAAATTAGAGACTAATCAGTGAGTACTCCTCAAATCTGTTTCAAGAATATTGCAGGGAGCAAGGCATAAAGAGGCAATTTACTATTGCCTACACACCAAGCAAAATGGCATCGCATAAAGAAAGAACCGCACCATTCTTGACATGACAAGAACCATGCTTAAAGAAAAGGGGCTGCCGAAGTAGTTCTGGGCGGAAGCTGTGACGTGTTCAACTTACTTGCTCAATCGGTGCCCGACGAAGCAAGTGAAGGGTAAGACTCCTCAAGAGGCATGGAGCGGTTACACGCCTAATGTCGCACACCTACGAATTTTTGGGTGTGTTGCATATGCTCAAGTACCTAAAGTCAAAAGAAATAAGCTTGACAATCATGGTGAAAAATGCATTTTCATCAGATATAGAGAGGAGTCGAAGGCATACAAGCTTTACAATCCACTAACTGAGAAACTAGTGGTTAGTAGAGACGTTGTTTTCAATGAAGCTGAAGCATGGAGTTGGAGTAATGAAGAGACTGTCAAAGAGCAACCCATGGTGAATGAACCTGACGAGCCCCTACAAGAGGTTCCACCACCAGCTACACCACCATCTCCTCAACATACTACACCGTCTGCTGCAAGAGGTTCTGCATCTTCTGGGGAAAGTAGTAGTAGCGAATCCTCCGTGCAACGAGGTCCCATTAAAATAAGAAGTCTCAGGGAGATCTATGAGCAGATAGAAGAAGATAGAGAGACTAATCTCTTCTGATTATATGCTGATCATGAGCCTCTCACTTTCCAAGAGGCTGAGGAAGAAGATTGTTGGCGATCAGCAATGAAGGAGGAGATTCATGCCATCCAGAAGAACGACACATGGGAGTTGACAACACTTTCACAAAGTCACAAGGTAATAGGTGTCAAATGGGTGTACAAGATCAAACGCACAGCAGATGGTGAAGTTGATCGATACAAGGCGAGACTTGTCGCGAAAGGCTACAAACAAAAGTACGGCATCGACTATGAAGAAGTCTTTGCACCAGTTGCTCGATTGGATACGGTGAGACTATTAATTTCACTTGCAGCTCATCACAGGTGAAAGATATATCATCTAGATGTCAAGTCAGCTTTTCGCAATGGTATTCTTGAAGAAGAGGTGTACGTACATCAACCAGAAGATTTTCTGATAAAAGGACAAGAAGACAAGGTTTATCGCCTGAAGAAAGCCTTGTACGGCTTAAAACAGGCACCACGGGCGTGGAATACCCGAATTGATGGTTATCTTCATCAAAATGGCTTCACCAAATGTCCCTATGAGCATGCCATCTACATGAAGAGGACCCATCAAGGCGAATTTCTAATAATTTGTCTTTATGTTGATGATATGTTGTATACAGGAAGTAGCGCCGAAATGCTTGCTGAGTTCAAGGCGGCGATGTTCAATGAATTTGAGATGACAGATAATGGATTGATGTCCTATTTTCTTGGCATCGAAGTGAAGCAGCAACAAGATGAGATATTTATATCTCAAAAGAAGTATATGAAGGAGATCTTGGAGAAATTCAAGATGAGTAACTGCAAACCGGTGAACACCCCAATAACTACAGGAACGAAGCTATCAAGAGAAGGAAATGGAGATTTTGTAGACTCGACCCTCTTTAAAAGTCTAGTTGGTAGCCTGAGGTACTTGACGATCACAAGGCCTGATATCGTTTATGGAGTCGGACTTGTGAGTCGTTATATGGAGACGCCCAAAGAGTCTCATTGGCTAGCTGTGAAGAGAATTTTAAGGTATATCAAAGGCACACTCAACCTTGGTCTATGTTATGCTTATGGTAAAACTTCAGATTTAGTAGGCTATTCAGATAGCGATCATGGAGGTGACCAAGATGAGAGAAAAAGCACCACTGGCTATGTCTTTTTTCTTGGGTCAACTGTATTTTCGTGGACTTCAAAGAAGCAAGGAGTTGTGGCCTTATCTTCATGTGAAGCAGAATATGTGGCGGCTGCATCTACAGTCTGTGAAATAATTTGGCTGAGAAATATTTTAAAGGAGCTAGATCATCCACAAGAAAAACCAATAATGATATTTGTAGACAACAAATCAGCTATACAGCTTGCAAAGGACCCAGTACACCATGGGAGGAGCAAACACATAGATACACGGTTTCATTTCCTTAGAGATCATGTAAAGAAGAAAACCATAGTACTGGAGTATTGTCATACTCTAGATCAAGTCGCAGACATATTCACCAAGCCTCTAACAGCAGATGCAATCAGAAGATTAAGAGACAAGCTCGGAATGATTACGCTTCAGGTTTGAGGGGGTGATTTGTTGGAGTTATGGACTTAATGCAAAACCAAACCTGAAACTTATTGACTCTACCAATAAAGTTAAGCAAAACCAATAGCATATTTACTAAGAGAGTTTTGTGAGGTTATTAACACATGTATTTATTATACTTGAAACTTCATTGTATACAATCCTATATAAGGGATCATATGGTTGTGTTGTAAAGCACAAGAAAAGAAGAAAAAACAAAAGAAAGCAAAGCAAAGCATTGCAGAGCTTCCCACTTTGTGAAAAGTATTAGCTTGGGTGAATTTATTTTGGAGGTACTAAAAGGGTAGCAACCCAGTACTCAAGAGTGTTTGGAGTTAGCAAACATCCATCGCCTCTTCACTTGCCTGTCCCCTAGTCCAACAGTAACATCTCTATCCTAACTCTTCCTATTTTATGTTTTGGAGATTTAATGCAATTTCTTCTTAATATGAAATTTTTGGTGGTGATCATGTTACATGGAATAAGACGGCGTATTTTTAATAACTTTTTTAAGATCTTGCTGCTTGTTTGATTTGGACTCTCATGATGCATTTTATACTTGGTGAAATAAACAACCTACAGGTACTCAAATCAGGAGAGGCTTGACAAAGCCTTACGGTACACTGGAGTGGGTCGACGTGTTCAGAGAGGCCTCGGTCCACCACCTACCGGCTATGAGAAGCGATCATCGCCCTGTCATGGTGAAGATTCAACACCCCCATAGAAAGGGGTAGAATACCTTCAGATTGAAGCAAAGAAGCTGGAGTACAGAGATTTTCTCTTGAAGGTGTGGGTCCAACTATGTGAAGTCAGGGTTCCTGAGTAAGGTCGAAAACATCAAGTCTGTCTGAGTCGAAGCAATAGCATCGGGAGCATTTCAAGAATCTATCTAGAAAGATCAATGGGTTGAGAGATGAGATAGAAGTAGCTATCCAGGGAATGAGCCCGACGAAAGCTTTGTGACCAGATGGACTTCCTCTGATATTCTTCCAGTCCGGATGGTCTACAGTTGAGGATGATGTAATGGAGATAACTCAAAACTTCTTCATATATGGCAAATTCGTGGAGGGGTGAACAATATGAATCTACCTCTCATCTCGAGAAAGAAGAGTGTTAGACCCCAGCTGATTTCAGGTTAACTGCTATGTAATGTGATCTACAAAGTGGTGGCCAACAGATCTTTCTTCTACAGATTCTTCAGTTATCTGGACTCCCCTACCAGTTTATCGAGTTGATTAAAAGCTTGTGTCTGTACTTCTTGGATCGAGGTTAGTATTAATGGGAAGTTGAAGGTTTCTTTTTCCCTGAGAGAGGTCTGCGCCATATCTCTTTATGTCCCATGTCCCCATATCTCTTTATGTCCCATGTCCCCATATCTCTTTATCATTTGCATGGAGGTCTTATTTTCAGTCCTCTGTGAAGGGGAGAACAAGGGAGTCTTCGGAGGTGTGAAGGTTATGTAGGAAGAGAGAGGAAGTCGAGGAAGTCGAGACGTCAAGGAATCAGCAGGGAATCAGCAGCGGCAGCAGGGAATCAGCAGTAGCAGCAGCACGGTCGACCGGACCGGTCGACCGTTGTGCACCAACGTGCACAGGCTGCAGCGGTCGACCGCCCAGTCGACCGCAGAAGGAGAGCGGTCGACCGCCCGGTCGACCGACTGACATTGCCTAACTCTCAGTTAGGCACGGTCGACCGGTGCTTGGGTCGGTCGACCGGCCGGTCGACCGACAGTCGTATTCGGGCTGTTTTCGGTAAGTTGCTGAATTGAAAATCAGCCCAATAAGAAAACTAATTCCTAGGGTTTCCTTGGGTATATGAAGAGGCAGAGCTCTCTTTATATGTAATGCTTGTAATGCTTGCAAAATAGTATTGATTATCAAATCAATAAAAGAAATCTCTCTTCCTTGTCCCGAGGACGTAGGCGAAATTGGCCGAACCTCGTTAAATTCTTGTGTTTGTGTTCTTCTCATTGTTCAATTGTTCTGTGCTATTGGTGGTACTTCTATATTGCATCTTGGCTCAAGAGTTTCCTCTACGTGATTGTTGTATCTGCGCACAACAAGTGGTATCAGAGCATCCCAGGTTTGTCGTGGGATCATCTGGTGATTCTAAGGGCATCTGTTGTTGATTTGGTAGAGATTGTGTGTCGATCTCATATCAGCATTGGGACTGTTTGTGGGATCGTGTGTCGATCTCAAAACAGTGCGTGAAGTGCTTAAGGAATCAATTGAGGAGTAGATCTATTCAGAAACTCATCTAGGGTTTCGTGAGGAGGTAAAGTCTGATCTTTATCAAAGTTGTTTATCTAACTCCGTTGGTTTTTCGCATTACATAGAGGATCTAGTTAAAGAGATGGCAGAAAAAGTACATCTGTGAGAACCATGAATCCTCATCCGAGGATTGATGCGGTGAAATTCAATGGCACAAACAATTTTGGCATGTGGAGGTGCGAGGTGATGGATGCATTGAATGCATCGAACCTCGAAGATACTCTGCGTCTGGAGAAGAAGCGAAGCACGACCACTGAAGAAGAGTGGGATAAGATGAACCAATCAGCATATGGCTTAATCAGATCCTGTCTAACACAAGACATCAAATATCTTGTGTTACACGAAATATCTGCGAGGCAGTTGTGAGAGATCCTTGAAAAAAAGTATCTGACTAAGAGTATTAAATCCAGACTACAGCTGAAGAGCAAACTGTACGGGTTTCAGATGAAGAAAGGATGCTCCGTGAATGAACATCTGAATCGCTACACAAAGCTTCTTACGGATTTGATTAATATGGATGTCGAGGAAAATGAAGAAGATAAAGTGTCCCTTGACTATCATGAAGTGTCGTCTGCTTTGGCTAATTATGAGACGAGGAGAAAGGAAAGGCAGTCTTCTCAGGCAAGCACATCAGCAGAGGCGCTAGCAGTAAGAGGCAAGGGTTCACATAGGAAGGGCAAAGATGATCGAGGGAGATCGAAGTCCAGGCCAGGTTATCGAGATCTGAAGAAGAACCAGTGTGCCTTCTGCAGAGAATTAGGGACCGGAAAGTTGACTGTCCAAAGGCCAAAGGGAAGAAGAAGGAGTCTAAAACTGAGGTAAATCTTACAAAGGTGGTCAGTACTCAAAGCAGTACCTCACAGGCAGGTGGATCAGACTCGGACTCGCCGGTTTTCTCATTCTCTGTCACTACTCCTACCGTTGGCTACTCAGGAGATAATGAGTGGATATTGGATACTGGTGCTACATACCATGTGTGCCCTAATAGGGATTGGTTTTCTAGCTTTGAGAAATTGGAGGGATGTTCAGTCGTTATGGGCGATAATCATCCATGTATCATGGAAGGTGTAGGAACAATCCAGATCAAGATGTTTGATAGGATGATAAGAGAACTAAAGGAAGTGAGGTATGTACCTCAACTGAAGAGAAACCTTATCTCTGTTGGAGCTTTGGAGACACTGGGTCTTGTGGTGTCAATAAAGGAATGAGTCCTTAAGATGACCAAAGGCTTGATGGTGGTATTGAAGGCCGTTCGTCGGAATAATCTTTACTACTTGAATGGTAGTACTGTTACAGGGCAAGTGGTGGCTTCTACTGATTCAGATGAAGACTTAACCAGGCTATGGCACATGAAGCTGGGACACGTAGGAGAAAAGTCTTTGGAAGCTCTTGCAAGACAAGGTTTACTAAAAGGTGCCAGAACCTGCAAGTTGGAATTTTGTGAACATTGTATCATCGGAAAGAAGACCAAGGTGAAGTTCAGCATGACAACTCATTGCACCAAGGGGATTCTGGATTATGTTCACACTGACGTTTGGGGACCTACCAAGACTGCATCAATTGGAGGTAACCATTACTTTGTGTCGTTTATTGATGATTATTCTAGGCATTGTTGGGTATATACCTTCAGACACAAAGGGGAAGTCCTAGATTTGTTTGTGAAGTGGAAGAAAAATCTGGAGAGAAGTACAGGAAGGAAAATCAAGGTCCTCCGTTTTAGATAATGGAGGAGAATATAAGTCTGATCCTTTCCTTCAGCTATATCTTGATGAGGGCATAAAGAGACACTTCACAGTGAGGGAAACACTGCAACAGAACGGGGTAGCAGAAAGGATGAACAGGACTTTGTTAGAGAAGGTCCGTTGTATGTTGTCCAATGCCGGTTTATCGAAGAACTTCTGGGCTAAGGCTTTAGCATACGCTTGCTATCTTGTTAACAGGTTGTCTTCATCTGCGATAGAAGGGAAAACTCCTCTCGAGGTTTGGTCGGGAAAACAGCTGCTAATTATGATTTGCTAAGGGTGTTTGGTTGTCCAGCCTATTATCATGTTAAAGAAGATAAGCTAGACCCAAGAGTAAAGAAGGGATTGTTCGTCGGTTTCAAGAAGGGAATCAAAGGATTCAAGATTTGGGATCCTACGAAGGAAGTTTCTTTTCAGTAGGGATGTCACATTTGATGAGGCTTCTATGTTGAAGCCTAAGGTCTCTCAGCAGGTGGAGACTAGCAAGACCAAAGATGTATCACAGCAGGTGGAGAATGATGCTAATCCACTATCTCTAGAAAGTTCAGCATCGGTGAGGATCATACCTAGGGTGACACAAGGAAATGATCAAGCAGATGAGGTAGATGCTGATAATGAAGAGGGTCAAGAACAGATCATGGGTGATGTTTCTGACTCTACTGCAGTTGGAAGACCAAGAAGAAACACACGGAAACCAGGTTGGCTCACTAAAGATATGGTCGTAGCTTATGTACTTCTGGTCATTGAGGAGGCTATTCCGTCCACCTTCAGAGAAGCTGAAATCAATTTAGAGTTGAAAATGTGGAAAGCATCCATGGAAAAAGAGATGAAGTCTCTTTACAAGAACGACACTTGGGAACTCACTAGGTTGCCCAAAGGGAAGAAGGCGATAGGCTGTAAGTGGGTGTATGCAAAGAAGAAGGGATCTCTTAAAGAAGACATGGTGCGCTACAAGGCCAGATTGGTAGCAAAACGCTATGCTCAAAGGGAAGGAAATGACTGCAATGAGGTATTTTCTCCTATTGTAAAGCATTCATCAATTCACATTTTATTGGCTCTGGTGGCACAGTGCGAGTTGGACCTTGATCAACTCGATATAAAGACCGCCTTTCTCCATGGCGATCTGGTTGAAGAGATCTACATGTCTCAGCCGATAAGGTTCAAGACTGCAGGGAAAGAAGATATGGTGTGCAAGCTGAAGACGTCGCTGCATGGGTTAAAACAGTCTCCTAGACAGTGGTACAAGCGGTTCGACAGCTTCATCAGAGGAAAGAGATACACACGTAGCCACTATGACCCATGTGTGTATTACAACAAGCTACCGATAGGGGAGTATATCTATTTACTATTGTATGTAGATGATATGCTTATTGCTTCAAAGTCTAGATCTGCAATTGATACACTGAAGAGGGACTTATCTTCTGAGTTTGAGATGAAGGATCTTGGTGAAGTAAAGAGGTGCAAGGCATGAAAATCACACGAGACCGAAGGAGTGGCAGAGTGAGCTTGACACAGAAGGGGTATTTGCAAAAGGTACTTCAGAGGTTCAACATCGGCAAGGATGCGAAATCTGTAAGTACACTACTGCTCCTCATTTCAAGTTATCTGCCACTATGTCTCCAAAGACTGTTGAAAAACGTGAGTACATGACTCACGTCCCATATGCTAGCGCAGTTGGTAGTCTTATGTATGCTATGGTGTGTACAAGACCAGATCTGTCACAAGCTGTCTCTATGGTCAGTAGGTACATGCATGATCCGGGACAGGGTCATTGGGAGGCAGTGAAGTGGATTCTGCGGTACATCAAAGGTACCATTGATGTTGGTCTGGTATTCGAGAAGGACTCCACAGGGAAGCAGGATTGTATCGGGTATGTTGATTCCGATTATGCTGGTGACCTCGACAAATGCCGGTCCACAACGGGGTATGTCTTTACATTATCTCAAGCACCGGTGAGTTGGTGCTCTATTCTACAGTCTACCGTTACATTGTCTACTGCAGAGGCCGAGTATATGGCCATGACGGAGGCTATGAAGGAGGCAATTTGGCTTCAAGGCCTGCTTGATGACTTGGGGGTTGATCATGATCTACTGAAGATCAACTGTGACAGTATGAGTGCTATTTATTTAGCCAAGAACCAGGTGTATCATGCACGGACGAAGCACATCGATGTCAGGTTCTATTTTATTTGGGAGATTCTAGATGAGGGTGATATTGAGTTGTTGAAGATTCACACAACGGAGAATTCCGCCGACATGCTTACCAAGGCGGTGTCAGGAGTAAAGTTTGCACATTATAAAGCTTTACTCCATATCCTTCATGTTGCATGAGCTTGTTGAAGCTCCTTTGGATGAACTACGGATGGCTTGATCCCTTGGGCAGGGTATGTAGGCAACCACGCTGGTACAGCCACTTTCGAGTCGACGGTTCGTATGTTTCAATTCGGCTCAGATTTGAGAAATCTTCACCGAGGTGGAGAATTGTAGGAAGAGAGAGGAAGTCGAGGAAGTCGACGACGTCAAGGAATCAGCAGGGAATCAGCAGCAAGGGAATCAGCAGCAGCAGCACGGTCGACCGGACCGGTCGACCGTTGTGCACCAACGTGCACAGGCTGCAGCGGTCGACCGCCCGGTCGACCGACTGACATTGCCTAACTCTCGGTTAGGCACGGTCGACTGTGCCGGTCGACCGACAGTCGTATTCGGGCTGTTTTTGGTAAGTTGTTGAATTGGAAATCAGCCCAATAAGGAAACTGATTCCTAGGGTTTCCTTGGGTATATGAGAGAGGCAGAGCTCTCTTTATATGTAATGCTTGTAATGCTTGCAAAATAGTATTGATTATCAAATCAATAAAAGAAATCTCTCTTCCTTAACTCGAGGACGTAGGCGAAATTGGCCGAACCTCGTTAAATTTTTGTGTTTGTGTTCTTCTCATTGTTCAATTGTTCTGTACTGTTGGTGGTATTTCTATATTGCATCTTGGCTCAAGAGTTTCCTCTATGTGGTTGTTGTATCTGCGCACAACAGGTTAACATTCGGTGCCATCCATCTCACATCTCATATTCGCCTGTGATCTTATGATTTTTGGGGAGGTCTCACACTGATGAGATCCTGAGCTCCATGATTGATTCCCTGTTGCTTCCTGGTGAGTTCTTCTGTTCTCCAGAGCTTCCTGTTGATTCCCTCCTTCTTCTCTGCTGAATCGCAATGGGCTGGATTTGGTCGGGAACGAGCTGTGATGAGAAGGTTTCTTCTCCTGAGCTCCCTCCTTTTCTTTTGTTTGATTTGTAACGGCTATGATGAATTCTGAGCCATCCTCTTTCCCTTTGCTTAAGTTGTAATGGGCCGGGTTTGGGTCCATTATATAACCCAAACTATTGAACCGGCCCAAAACCCACTATCGAGGTGAGGATATAAGGGACTGAGCTCTCTGTTTTCGGACATCAATTGATTTTGCCCTAATTGGGATTGTAGAGCTCGCTGAGCTCACTGGTGAAGTTGAACTCCTCTGAGCTCACTTCTTGATCAATAAAATTCTTTTTCTTCTCTAATTCTTTTGATTTCTAGGTGTTGCCTGTTCTCCCTACTCTTCCTTCTTCCAATCTTACAGGTCGAGATGCCGCCACGAAATCGCCACCGCTACCAGCCAGTCATTTCCGACGCCTTCGCCGACGGAGAGGACGCATCAATGGTATCAGAGCCGACGATCCCAGGGCTTCAGGACGATCTAGGAGCTGAAGGTGACGATTTTACACCGAAAACGGAGCCAAGGGGATCAGTTTCTTTTGATGAAGCTTGGAACTCCAAGAGACAAGAAGATCAGGGAAACCAGCTAGGGAAAGGTTCAATCTCTCAAGAAGAAGGTCCAGGTGACTTCCGATTCAGGGCTCTTGATGAAAGAACAGCGTTGAGAAGCCGGATGCTTGAGGAGAGAATGGAGGATAAGATGAGGTCTGTTGATGACAGGTTTCGATCTCTGGAAGAGAAAATGGACCTCAGACATGAAGAATTAGTGGGAATGATGGCTAGATTGTTCCAAGAAACTCGAGTGCGAAGTAAGGGACAAGAAGAATTGGGACGTGGTGTAGGCTCCTACGGTGAGGTACCTAAGGGCAGTCCAAGATTTATGCCCCCTCCTTCTCTTCATTTGAAACAGTCAGCTATGATTGGGGAAAGTCAGATGGCTTCTTGAGAAAAAATCCAAAGTCTCTGTTGTCTTCCTCAACAGTTGGTAAGCTTCCTCTTCCAAAGAATCCTAAGGTTGAAATTCCTATGTTCAAGGGTGATGGAGATATACTGAATTGGTTATACCAATTAGAACATGTATTCAATATTCACCACACCCCAGTGGAAGATAGAGTAGAATTTTGTGTTTTTTATTTGCAAGGGGAAGCTTTACTATGGTGGAGATGGCTGGAAAAACAGAAAGGAGGATTAGTAACTTGGCCGGAATTTTATGATGAGATGATTCTTCAATATGGTCCAGATGACCTTGATGATCCTCTTGCTGCACTAGCTAATCTGAAACAAACGGGTTCAGTTCAAGATTATCATAAGGCTTTTATCAGGTTAGCTCATCTGATTGAGGAATCAGAGAAGAATTTAATCAGCCTGTTCTTATCTGGTTTGCGTGAAGATTTGAGAGGAAAGGTTAAACTGGATAGACCTGTGACTATGGTGTCTGCTTATAGGAGTGCAGTGGCTAGGGAGAGTATTGCATTGGCAGAAAGAAACAATCTAGGATGGTTCCTTTTAAAGGCTCTGTTAATAATCCTTTGTTAGTTTCCAAGAGCCAATCTGTTACAGTTCCTGGAAAAGAGACTAACACAGCACCAATGAGAAGGTTATCTCCATCCCAGGTTGAAGAGTACATAAGGAAGGGACTATGTTTTAAGTGTGATGAATCCTATAGCCCAAGTCATAAATGTCAGGGAAAAAGTCTAATGCTAATTGAGTGTGAGGAATCTGAAGGGGAGCAAGAGGAGGAAATCTTGTTAAGACCCAAGGAAACAGTGGGAAACAATCTACCTGAGTTATCATTCCATGCTATGGAGGGAAGTACATCACCTACCACAATCAGGTTCTTTGGACAAATTAATAGGAAACCTGTTAATGTACTGTTAGATACGGGTTCTACACACAATTTTATTGATCCTAAGGTGGTACAAAGGACAGGACTTACCATTAATCCTGAAACATCTTTTAGTGTCACCATAGCAGGGGATGACAGGTTACAAAGTGAAGGAATTTGTAAAGCAGTATGCTTTAAGTATCAAGGATTGGAGATTGTAACTGATTTCCATGTACTACCCATAGGGGGCTGTCAAATGGTTTTGGGAGTAGACTGGTTACAAACCTTGGATGAAGTGACTGTGAATTTCAAAAAGAAAAGAGTGAAAATTACAAAAAATGATAATTCTTGGGAGCTGCAGGGAGTATACCCTAATAAGATGGAGATAGTCTCAGCTAAAGTAATGGAGAAAACCTTATATCAATCTACTAAGGGGTGGGTTCTGTATGTATGTCAGAAAACAGATATCCAACCTATGGGTGAATGCAGCATCCAGCTACAAGACTTATGCAAGGAGTATGAGATGCTGTTTGAGGAGGTACTTGGTCTTCCCCCTAAGAGGAGCTATGATCACCAGATAACCTTATTACCAGGCACTGAACCTGTTAATTTAAGACCCTATAGGCATCCCTGGGAGCAGAAAAACATTATAGAAAAAAATGGTGGAAGAAATGTTAGATTCAGGTATTATCAGAAATAGTAGAAGTCCATATGCTTCTCCAGTTGTCCTGGTGAAAAAGGCTGATGGCACATGGAGGCTATGTGTGGACTACAGGGCTCTTAATCAGAAAACTGTTAAAGATAAGTATCCTATTCCCATAATTGATGAGTTATTGGATGAGTTACATGGATCCAATATTTTTTCCAAGTTGGATTTGAGAAGTGGGTATCATCAAATAAGGATGAAAGAGGAGGATATCCCTAAGACAGCTTTCAGGACTCATGCAGGACATTATGAGTACTTGGTTATGCCTTTTGGCTTAACTAATGCTCCTGCTACTTTTCAGGCATTGATGAATGAGTTGTTTAAGCCTTATCTTAGGAAGTTTGTATTGATATTTTTTGATGATATTCTCATCTACAGCAGTAGTTTACAGGAGCACTTGAAGCATGTTAGGGTAGTATTTGAGGTTCTTAAAAGTAACCAGCTCTTTGCCAAAAGAAGTAAGTGCCAGTTTGGGGTGCCAGAGGTAGCATATCTTGGACACGTGGTATCTGCTCAAGGGGTAGCTGTGGACATGAATAAAATTCAAGCTGTAATAGAGTGGCCAGTACCTAAGACACTGAAGGCATTGAGGGGTTTTCTTGGGTTAACTGGATACTATAGGAAGTTCATCAAGGGATATAGTACCCTAGCTGCCCCTCTCACTGCTCTTACCAAGAAACAGGCTTTTCTTTGGACTGAAGCAGCTCAGGTAGCTTTTGAGACCTTGAAAACAGCCCTGACCCATCCTCCAGTCTTGGCTCTTCCCAATTATTCCTTACCTTTTGTGATAGAGTGTGATGCCTCAGCTAGTAGAATTGGGGCAGTTCTGATGCAGGATAATCATCCCATAGCTTACATCAGCCAAGAGTTAAAAAATCCTGGTAAGCTTGCTTCTGCCTATGAAAAAGAGATGATGGGTCTGTTGTTAGCTACCAAGAAGTGGAGGCAGTACCTTCTGGGAATGGAATTTATTGTTAGGACAGATCATAAGCCTTTGAAGTATTTGTTAGAACAAAGACTATACACTGAAGCACAACATACTTGGCTTTTGAAGTTGTGTAACTATAGATACAGGGTAGAATATAAGAAAGGCAGGGAAAATGTGGCTGCTGACAGTTTATCCAGAAGAAATGAGTCAACAGGAAACCCTGCCCTAATGGAGATCTCAATTATTGAATCTGACTGGATTGACTTGGTTAAAAAAATGGTAAGTACTGATGTTTATTTTTCTGAACTGGATAGAAAATGGAGTGAAGATCTTTTAGATACTACCAAATATCAGAAAAGGAATGGGCTCTTTTACTACAAAGGAAGGATATTGGTTAGCCCTACAGCACCTGTCATCCAGTTACTGTTATCTGAGCATCATGACACACCTGTAGGTGGACATTCAGGGTATGAAAAAACTTACCAGAGGCTTAAACGAGTAGTCTACTGGCAAGGAATGAAAAGCAGTGTTAAAAAGTACATCAGGGAGTGTGACATTTGCCAGAGGTCTAAATATGAGACCACCAAACCAGCAGGCTTCCTACAACCTCTCCCTATTCCTGGACAGGTATGGGAAGAAATCTCCATGGACTTCATTGAAGGACTGCCAAAGAGTTGGGGAAAATCTGTCATCTTTGTTATTGTTGACAGATTAACAAAGTTTGCTCATTTCTTACCTCTCTCTCATCCTTACACAGCTAAGACAGTGGCTGCTACCTTCATAGATAATATCTATAGCTTGTATGGAATGCCCCATAGTATAGTATCTGATAGGGATACTGTCTTTACCAGTGACTTTTGAAAGAACTGTGGAATCTCCAGGGCACTAAGCTACTGTTCAGCACTTCTTTCCACCCTCAAACTGATGGGCAAACTGAGGTGGTTAACAGATGTCTTGAAACTTACTTGAGGTGTTTTTTCTCTCATAAACCTCAAGATTGGTGCAAATGGTTGCCCTGGGCACAGTATTGGTATAATACCAGCTGGCACTCATCCACTAGAATGGCACCATATCAAGCTTTGTATGGTAAGACACCTCCCACCATTTCTTCCTATATTCCTAAAACTGTCAGGTTACAAGCTGTGGAAGATGCTTTGTTGGATAGGGATGCAACACTCCAGTTACTAAAGGATAATTTGTCCAAGGCACAGGACAGAATGAAGAGGTGGGCTGACTTACACAGGACAGAGAGGTCCTTTGAAGTTGGGGACTTGGTATTTTTGAGGTTACAGCCATATAGACAAATCTCTGTGGGTGGCAGAAGATCCCAAAGCTATCTCCTCTATTCTATGGACCATATAAAATCCTACAAAAAATAGGATCAGTTGCCTACAAGTTGGAGTTGCCTGAGGAAGCTAAAATTCACCCTGTTTTCCATGTTTCTCAATTGAAGAGGAAATTGGGTAGCACTGTACAGGTTCAAAATCAATTGCCCTTCCATAATGTTGAGGTGATTAAAGAACCAGAAGCTATTATTGAGAGAAGAATGGTGAGTCGGCTTGGGAAGGCTGTAACAGAAGTCTTAGTCAAATGGAAGCAATTGCCAATATCTGATGCCTCATGGGAGTCTTATTGGGGGCTGGTCAAAAAATTTCCCACCTTCGACCTTGAGGCAAGGTCGATTTCAAGGGAGGAGCAATGATGAGATCTTGAGCTCCATGATTGATTCCCTGTTGCTTCCTGGTGAGTTCTTCTGTTCTCCAGAGCTTCCTGTTGATTCCCTCCTTCTTCTCTGCTGAATCGCAATGGGCTGGATTTGGTCGGGAACGAGCTGTGATGAGAAGGTTTCTTCTCCTGAGCTCCCTCCTTTTCTTTTGTTTGATTTGTAACGGCTATGATGAATTCTGAGCCATCCTCTTTCCCTTTGCTTAAGTTGTAATGGGCCGGGTTTGGGTCCATTATATAACCCAAACTATTGAACCGGCCCAAAACCCACTATCGAGGTGAGGATATAAGGGACTGAGCTCTCTTGTTTTCGGACATCAATTGATTTTGCCCTAATTGGGATTGTAGAGCTCGCTGAGCTCACTGGTGAAGTTGAACTCCTCTGAGCTCACTTCTTGATCAATAAAATTCTTTTTCTTCTCTAATTCTTTTGATTTCTAGGTGTTGCCTATTCTCTCTGCTCTTCCTTCTTCCAATCTTACAGGTCGAGATGCCGCCACGAAATCGCCACCGCTACCAGCCAGTCATTTCCGACGCCTTCGCCGACGGAGAGGACGCATCACACACGGGAGCCTTGAGGCCAGAGACCACCAAACAAATTCTCAGTATCTTCTCTCGTTGGTCAAGACAGGTGATCAATTATTCAAAGTCTTCTATTTTTTCACTAATAATTTGGTGGACAATGACATGTGTCCTCGGTGTCCAATTCATGAACATAAAGGAGGCTGATTGCAGGCTTTAAGTATCTTATTGAGAAGACGCACAAAAAACTGACGGGCTGAGGCACAAGAATCTTCGAAGATCGTTGGATCCTGCGAGTGCCCCTACCACTCCAAAAGCCCAACGCTGTCCCAGCGAGCATGGAGACTGTTAGTCAACTAATCTTCGAAGATCGTCGCTGGCGTCTGGCGCAACCCGACCACCACCAACCTCGACATCAGGGCCGGAGATGATGTGTGGTCAGTTATCGAGCGCTGGTTGAACTTGGGTGGCGCTGAGGCTGAAACCTTTTGGTGGGATCGAATTTGATGTGGTCGGTATGGAAAAGCCGTTGTAAATGGGTGTTTGAACGGACTCCCTTCTTTGTGGATTCAATCAAGGTCATGGCTGCATCGATTTCACACTGCATGCAAGCTGTTCGACGCCCGGCCTCTGAGACAGCAATGCATGGCTCGATCCATCCAGCCTGGATCGTACCTCCCCTGTATGAGTTAAAGGTCAAAGTCCACGCTAGCGTCGGCCAGGCCTATGCGAGCGCGGCGGCTGTTTGCAGGGATGCGGCTGGGCAGTTGTTGCAAGTCGAGGCTGAGAGAATTCACTCCACGTACCCGGAGCTTGCCGATGCCAGTTGGTTAGGCCTGTACCTGGCTGTCAACAGAGTTAGAGCAATATGCACCACAGCCAGTGATGCACGGTGCCTTGTGGAATGGATTAATCGCAGAGACCGAGCTCCACCCTGGAGGACTGTTATGAGTGTCAGAATACTCTCCACAACCATGTGGGCGTGAGGCTGCAATACATTAAAAGATCGAGCAATGAGGCAGCACATAAAGTCGGCAGCAAATGCCTGAATCAATATCTCTTCGGCAATTGATCGTATGATTTCTTACCTTCTCATTTGCATGATGAGTTGTGTATTAGTTTGATTAACCAGTGCTTCATTTAATAAAGCTACTGGCACTTATATATATATATATATATATATATATATATATATATATAGAGAGAGAGAGAGAGAGAGAGAGAGAGAGAGAGAGAGAGACGTGTAGTTCAAGAAGGATTCGAGCCCGAATCCTTCCCACTCAAATACAACCATACATTATCCGAATACAAGATCCATTCCGTTGAAATTGATCTATATTATTTCAAGTATCTATAAGCCAAAAATCAAATATTTTAAATACTTTTTGCCCATGCATCAAGTAGGGAAAAACAGACGGCCTAAATAGTGAATTGTTAGTTTAACGGTGTAGAACATTTGAAACCTAACAAAAATTGATTTTTAGGGGTTTTTAAATGTTTATCATGATCAAATGGCTGGATCGAGAATTTGTATGTCTAAAGATATAGATCTAATTAACTCATTACTTTCGACCGTCCATTTTGTAATGCTTGGTGGTGGGTAAAAAGTATTCAAAGCACTTGATTTTTGATTTTTTTGGTTACTTTAAATAATATAGATCTAATTAACTCATTGCTTTCTGCCTCTTACATTTCAGATTTTTTCTCTTTTAAATTTTCAATCTATGCTGGTTCTCAAAAGGCTTTAGAAGTATTCGCAAAAGTCTTCTTGAAGTTTGTGCCGACGAGAAGGTCGTTTGACCGAGAGTCATTGTATCTTTGGGATCATTGTCACGAAGCCTTACACAAGCGGGGACAATTTGATTCTTAGGATAGTGCCCAACACGCCTCAATCATTAGGCTAAACACTTTTCCTATTATTTTATTTACTCTGATTTTGATTTTGACTTTGATTTTGATTTTAAAATAACCATTTAAAAATAACCTCAGATATAGATACTTTTTCTAACAATCCAAGAATCAAATTGATATAAATCATGCTATGTAATCAAATTAACATCATGATATATGATTTGTTTATGCGACTTCTATTATTTGCATTTTTATAGAAAAACATATGCGAAATAATCATGCTATGCAATCAAATCAATATTATGATATGTAATATGATAATTCTGTTATTTGGATATGCATGCTTCTTGCATTATGATCTACATAATACTTTGTTATCAAATATTTTGAAAGATATCATGCTATTTAGTTTAAACAATGTCATGCAATGGAATTATATTACTGTGACTGTTCTATTTAATTTTCATAATCATGCTAATTCATTTCAGGCTACTAAAATAGATCCATAAAATTAGCATGCCAATTATTCAATCATATGATCTTATAATACAATGTTATCAGAATTATACCTTTCTTCTGGATTATAACAGACTTATGTTTATGTTCTTGATGAAACTTGAACTATATATGTGTAGTATAATAATAAATTATTTATGCATCATTGGATAATGGCTACAAGTGAGATTTTCTCGGCAAAGCCAGAAAAGTTTGACGGCAACAACTTTCGTCGTTAGCAGAACCAAATGAGATTATGGTTAACAATATTAAATCTAATAATAGTATTGAAAGTGATAACTATCTTCCTCTAGACCAATCACTAGGCAAACTTCAAGCATTGATTTTATCCCCACTCCTAAGACTCCTCAAGAGATTGATTATCAGTGTCTGCATTGAAGTTTAGAAGTACTTTCAGATAGACTATATGACATCTATGGCACCATTACTAGACCTAAAACTCTTTGGGATACTCTAGAGAAGAAATATGGCCTCGATGCACTGGTATAAAGTGATTCAAAGCATCTAACTTTAACAAATTCAAAATGGTAAGCTCCAAACTAATGAATGAACAAATTCATGAATTGAGAATCTAGTGCAACAACTAAAAACCAATGGGGCCACTCTGGATGAAACTTTTCAGATTCCTTACCTCGTGATAAACTACCTTATACTTGGTCAGACTTTACAAAAACACTTAGTCATACTCAAGCTGAACTCAATTAGAATTGAAGAACAATATTGACTAAGAAAAAAAGCCAAATCTGAATCAAAACTCAAGGTGAACAATGTAGAATCAAAAGCCAATCATGAATCCTAACCCATGTTTAAGAATAAGAAGCGTCCCTACATCAAAACCAAAATAAGATCTTTAAGAAGAAATCCTTTCACCACAATAAGAATCCTATCAACCTTCAAAAGAAAGAAAGAGCTGAAAGGCGTGTCTGCTTTGTTTGTGGGCGAACCAATCACCTTGTCAAAGATTGCTTCTACAAGAAGACTGAGCCACCTAAAACTAAGAAGGGAGGACCTCTAACACTCAAATCTCAAATCAATGTGGTGACTTTCAGTTCTACTAGGACTGCTTTTAAGTCAGTATTTGCACCCCTGAAGTAAACATGACCTTCTAAGCAAATGATTGGTAGATTGACACCGGAGCTAATATACATGTTTGCTCTGATCAATTTTTATTTTCACCTATCAAGTCTCAGATAGAGAAACTGTGACCATGGGGAATAATGTTGTGGCTCTTATTTTCAGAGTAGGCCGAATCAATTTGAAACTGACATCCGAAAAGACTTTAACTCTACAGGATATCCATCAGGAGAAATCTTATTAGTGGATCTTTATTAGTCCAATAAGGATATAAGCTTGTATTTGAATCAAATAAAGTTGTAATAATCAAGGGTTTGAATTTTATTTGAACAGGATTTCTGAGTGATGGTTTATGTAAATTGAATGTTAAAAATTCCACTATTGCACCTCCAACATATCTTAACATTGAACCCTCTGTGACTTGGCATCAACACTTGGGATATGCAAATTACCATTCAATAAAAAGATTGATGCATCTAAATTTGATTCCCAAGTTGAATATCTCTATGATCATAACAAATGTGAAATCTGTGTAGAATTAAACTTTCTAAGAAGCCTTTCAAAACTATAGATAGAGACTAAGATATTAGAACTCATTCATAATGATGTATGTGATTCTGAAAGAACTTCTAGAGGAGATAATAAATATTTTGTGACCTTTATAGATGGCTGTTCAAAATTACGTCAACCTTATTAAGATTAAAGATGAAGTAATTAATAATTTCAAGATCTGTAAGGCAGAAGTTTAAAATCAACTAGAAAAGAACATTAAAATTCTTAGATCAGATAGAGGAGGTGAGTATACTTCAAATGAACTAAAATAATTCTGTGAAGCAAATAGAATAATTCATGAGATAACTGCTCCGTACACTCCTCAATCTAATAGAATAGAAGAAAGAAAGAACAGAGCCTTAATGGATATGGTAAACTCAATATTGATTAACTCTGATTTGCCAGAGAACTTGTAGGGGGAGGCCCTCATGACTACTTGCTATATCCTAAATAAAACGCCTTTCAAAAATTAAGATAAAACTCCTTACACAATATGGAAAAATAGAAATTCTAATGTAGATCACTTGTAAGTGTCGGGGTGTCTAGCGAAGGTCAAGATTTCTGATAATAAAGAAAGAATATTGGGCCAAAAACAGTAAATGCAATATTCATATATTATGCATCAGATAGCAATTGCAAATAGGTTTTTAGTTATCAATTCTGAGATTAGTGACATGACAAACAATACTATAGTTGAAGCTAGAGATGCCCATTACTTTGAAAACATTTTTCTTATAAAACTAGATTTAATACAAGTGTAAATGAAGATAATCCAGATTCAAATTTCAGTCAATCTGAACCCATTGATTCAGGTCAGACTCTTGAAGAACGTAGGAGAAGAGAACCAGAATATAAAAAGTTTATGAAAACTTTTATGCATTACTAGTAGAAGACTCTTCTACCACTTTTGAAGATGCAATGAAATCATTAGACTTCCCATTTTGGAAGGGAACTATAGATAATGAAATTCAATTTATAGTTCAAAATCACACTTGAGAGCTTACTGACCTTTCTCCTAGTTGTAAAATCATAGGATGCAAATAGGTATTTAAAAAGAAACTAAGACCTGACTGTACAGCGGACAAATAAAAAGCTTGACCTGGATTTACCCAAAAATTTGATATAAACTATTTTGATGTTTATTCCTCAGTAGCTAGGATAACCACCATTAGGGTACTCATATCTTTAACTTCCATTCACAAGTTAATTATACATTAATTGAATGTAAAAAGTGTATTCCTAAATGGAGATCTAGATGAGAAAATCTACATGGAACAATCTGAGGGGTTTATTACATCTGGACAAGAGAACAAGGAATGTAAGTTGATTAGACCTTTATATGGTCTCAAATAAGCTCCTAAACAATGGCACATGAAATTTGATGAGATCATATTAGCATATGGATTTGAAATAAATTAAACTGATGATGGTGTGTATCATAAAGTAGATGAGAACACCATTGTAATTTTATGCCTATATGTTGATGATATATTAATTTTTGGTTCTAATATGCAAATGATAAATGACATCAAATATTTTTTGTCACAAAATTTTGATATGAAAGACTTAGGACAAGCTGATCTAATTCTTAATACTAAAATATTGAAGAATGATGATGGATATGATTTATCCCAATCACATTACATTGAGAAAATCTTTGAGAAATTCTATGATCTAAACTGCCAACCTGTTTTCACTCCCTATGATCCTAACATGCATTAAAGAAAAATATAGGTCATCATGTGCTACAAAGAGAGTATGCACAAATAATAAGATCATTAGGAATTCTGATAAACTACGCCAGACTAGATATTGCTTATGTAGTAAATAGACTTGGTAGATATACATCAAACCCTGTTGAGAGTCACTGGACTGTATTAGAGAAAGTTATGAGATACCTTAAAGAAACTATGACATATGGTTTACACTATAATGGATATCCATCAGTACTGAAAGTACTCAGATGCAAATTGGATTAGTGACTCAGTAGATATAAAATTCACAAGTTTTGTATTTCTTCTAAGAGGAGGGGCAGTCTCCTAAAAGTCTACTAAACAAACTGTAATGACTAGAAGCACAATGAAATCAGAAATGATAGTTCTAGATACTTCTAGTATAAAAGCTGAATGGCTAAAAGACCTATTGACTGAAATTCTTTTATTAGAAAAAATATTACCAGCGATTTCTATTCATTGTAATTATAGGTTAGCTATTGACAAATGTCATGAAGAAAATGCAAATGTGAAAATGCATCAACACTTGAAAGTGTGACATAAATCTTTAAGATATAAGATAAAAAATCATGTGATAGCCTTAAATTTTGTGAGATCTGAGAAGAATCTTGCAGATTATCTAACTAAAGGCTTATCTAGAGTAGTGTCCTAGAATCATCGAGGGAGATGAGATTAACCCATCGGAAACAATTACCGCAGTAGAAACCCAACTTCGTAGAGATTCAATGGGTAGAAACAAGCTGGACGAGTGATTAATTATGAGGAGCACTGGATTTATTTACTTCCATCCCTAGGGTGATCAATGCTCATAAAAGTAAGGAGAAGGTTGAGTGTAAACTCTTAATAGATTCAAGACCCACGAGGCAAGATGCTTACTTGCTCGCAT
This sequence comes from Agave tequilana, assembly GCA_038442645.1. Classification (NCBI taxonomy): domain Eukaryota; kingdom Viridiplantae; phylum Streptophyta; class Magnoliopsida; order Asparagales; family Asparagaceae; genus Agave; species Agave tequilana. Next base: position 64,842 of record JAVJIF010002657.1, read on the forward strand.
TCTTATTAGGACTTACCTATATGTATAGTTGTGAGGCCGCAACTATGAGACCTGGGCTGCTCCCTAGTAACACACATGAAGAGATACTTGTGCAAGGCCATAAATAGAGCAACCCATTTAGAATCCTTCAGCTATTTCATGTGTGCAATTTGTAAAAATCTGATAAATGAGATTGGTTCGAGGCGTAGTCCATCAACCTCTCACAGATCTATACAATTGTCACTAAGTGAAGCTTCAAACCGAAAGGTACCTACACCTATTGCATGATATAAGGGAACCAACAAACTTGTCTTTAAAAGAGTTTTTAAAAGTTTAAAGTTTTAAATTATGTGGGTGATTATTAGATTTTTGTAATTTAAAATTTGGTTTAAATTACAATACTTTCGCATCTCATTTTTATTTTTAGTTTTTGACATTTTAATTGTACAAGCTTGCAATTAATTAACAGCTAATTCCAAATGTTGTCAACATACAATGCAATCAATAAAACACATTTTAGTTGTGGGCAACATGCAATTAATCAATTACTTGCCAATTAAACACATTCTAATTATAGCTAGAAAATTAAAGATATATTTTTAATAATAAGTTATTATACAAAATTTTCTTGTGTTTCTAATTTTAAACCTAACAAGTTCTTGCATAAGGCAATAAATTCCACTCTCTAAGAGTGAAAAACATAGAAGAAAAAATTGATTTTGCTCTCTGCCTCTCTCTCACTCAGATTTCTTCTCTTTTAAATTTAAAAACTATGTTGGTTCAGCGTCGCTTCTGACTTATTATCGCATGTCTACGGGGCCGAAGCTATCTCCGGTTCTTTCATTGCCATTACCACTGTTGAGGAGTCCCCCAGTTGGGAAGTTTGTGCAGCCTTGCCCAACTCGACTTCACCCACACCATCGCCATTCTCTAGTGGTGTATTTTTTGAAGCCAGACAAAATTAATGGGAATTACTAGTTTTTACTTTTATTTAGGCTATTTTACTCTTTATTTTAGGTTAGACTTATTTTTCTCTTTTATTTTAGTCACATATCGGATATGATGAGAAACTTCTGCTTGTATGGGCCTATAAAAGGCCAAGTGTTGTAGTTATTTTTTAGTTTAGTTGTTTTAAAAATTTAAACCTTTTATTGCATTTATTACTTTGTGTTGAATCTCTGCATGGTGATGTGCTGAGAAGGAGAGAGACCTCCTTAGTGATGAAGCCAAAATCAATCTGTATCCTCCTAAACACTGATTTTTCTTTTTTATCTTCTTCCCCTTTCCGTTTTACATCAATTTCTATCCGAATCTCTCTTTGATAGTGTTGATAAAATGTTTAAGATTATTGCATTTACTTTATGAGCTTCCATCCTTGAACTTTTGGTTCTCCTTTATTCTCTAATCTGGTAGCAAACCTACAAACAAAATACACAGACGATATAAGAGTGAAATATACTTCCGTAAAAACCATACTTCTATATATAATATGAAGACACTGAGTTCCTTCAACAATTAGTTCGCCTTCTTTGTGGAATTCATTGACAGTATCCTTGTAGCTATGATACCAATTGTTACTTTCGAGATCGACGTTTGTAAAACTTGACAATATGATAATATTTGTAACAGAAAAATTATTGTAAAGCAAACTAGTAATATCTAGACAAAAGAGTAATAGTGAACAACACGAGGATTTAACGTGGTTGGCCCAAACTTGGCCTACATCTATAGAGAGAGAACTTGAGAGAGATTTATTAATAAATTTAATACAAAGATTCCTAACATTCCTCTTGATCTCACAAGAGTATTCATTTTCTCCTTGAATCTAGACCTAAATTATAAGAGTATACCTTATCTCTATGCACTTTCACCTTACTTCTTTCTTTCTTGGTTTTTTCTGATCTTCTTCAAGATCTCCTTGATGTTCTCTATACAACAACCTACTGGGTTGCAAATTTTATTTATAGAATTTTATAATATAACTTCTATTTAGACTATAAGATGATCTTAATCGTCGGATACTTGAAGAATCTTAATCAATCCAATGAGGAGTTGATCTCCTTGATCTAGAAGAGTTCTAGACCTTTAAACTTTAGAAACAAATCTTTATAGAATAGAATCTGAATCTTATTCAAACTCTAGAAAAAAGAAAAACTCGCATGTGCCTGAAAATAAAACTGCTCACGCTTCAGAAATGGTTAATTAGTCGACTACTTTCATCAGTGACTTATAATTCTTATTAGTCGACTACTGTATAACCAATCTTTCTTTATATTCGCCAAGTCGATTGTACAGTTGACTGGTTTGTGCATTAGTCGCCTTATACTTCTTATAAGTCGAGTAGACTGTTCCACCTTAATTTGCTTCTTCGGCTTCAAGCCATCATCTTTTCCAATCAGATTGAATCTTCTTGGACCATCATCTCGTCTTGAAAACAAGACAAAATCCTAACAGTCTCCGTCTTAACTTGCTTTTGAAGCTTTTAGCAAAACACCTTGAGATTCTGGTTACTATCTTGATTCTTTCCTTTATTGTAACTATACCACAAAGCCTTTAACTCTTACCCCCTCTCCCCGAGGCTTTTAGCTATTTTACGGCTATAGCTTGGGCCGTCTCGGGTCTCGCCTGAATACACCCTTTCTCCTTCCTGCAACACTTTGACTCCCGGTTCATGTCCCGTCACAGTCTTCCTTGAAGCTCCATCTCGTGATGAGCTCCCTTCCATGCTTATCCCAGAAACTCTATCTCGAACTGAGTTTTCTTCCTTCAACTTGTATAACCATTCACACTCCTCTCCTTTCAGGATTACCTTGTCTTCTTGGCTAACTGTGACGACGCCTTGTTGCACTTGAATTTGGTATCCTTTTGGTCGAGCACCCCTATGGATATTAGATTGTACCGTGCGTCCAGGACATATCGGACCGCCTTCAGAGCATCCACCATCCCATCTCTTCCTGTAACCTTCACTGTCCCAGTGCCGATGACCTCGCAAGCAGAGCCATCTACCATCTTGACAGTCCCTTTCCTCTTTTGCAACCAAAAAGTTAAACATCTTTTTCTGAAAACATACATGAACTATATTACCAGAATCAAATATCCAATTTTTACCTTGAGAAGTGTTATCTTCAACAAAAGAAGCCATTAATACTTCGATGTCAATGCCACTTGCTACGTCTGCCTCTGCAACTTGCCCCTTCTTTTTCAATCACTCTTGCCGATTCTTACAGTCATTCTTCTAATGACCTTCTTTGTGACAAAAGTGACATGCTTTTGATGAGCCCGGACCTTTTTTTACTTCTTCCTTTCCTTCCCGTGACCACCAAATATGATCCTTTCTGCTGCTCTTAATTTGGCTTTTTTCCTGATCTCATCAGATAGGTGACGTGACCTCCTTCAAGTTGAGAGTTCCTTACCGTAGAGTATGGTGGTGAAGATATGATCGTATAACTGTGAGAGGGAACTGAGAAGTATCAACGCCTTGTCCTCCTCGTCGATCTTGATATTAACAGTTAGAAGCTCGTTGATGATCTTGTTGAAGAATTTAGATACTTCAACACCGATGTCCGTTCCTTCATGCATAGCCCCTGCATATATGCACAGATTATAGATATACATAACATTAAGAAAAGCTCAAAATCTATATCAAAAGGTTCCTCAAAATAATGTGTGTATCACAAATGTGTCAATATATAGCTTGTATCACACACATACATACATAAGCTTGTTAATAATATCAAATTCTATATTTTAGCAAGTGTGCAGTTACAATGATCTAGGAAACAAAGAACATTTATTAATGTTTGATTTGTCAGAGTTCAATTATGATATTTATAAGCAAAATTTAAATATAGAAGTTACAAATATTTATAACATAATTTAAGCTATTATGATGGAAATAATTATTATTTATGACCATATTTTAAATATTGCAATTATGACCGCAATTTTAATTTAGTAATATGATAACAATTTGAATCTAGCAATTTGATAACAATTTAAAGTTAGTAACTATCACAACAATTTAAATTAGCAATTATGACTGTAATTCAAATTTAGCAATTATGATAACAATTTAAATTTAGTAACTAGGATAACAATTTAAATTTAGTAATTATGATAATAATTTAAATTTAGTAACTATTACAACAATTTAAATTTAGTAGTTATGACAATAATTTAAATTTAGTAATTACAACAATTTAAATTTAGCAGTTATGAAGTAATTTAAATTTAATAATTATGATTGGAGAAAATTATTTTGCAAGAAAATTTTTTTTGCAAGAAATTGTTTTGCAGAAATTGGTTATTGCAGAAAATTTTTTATTGCAGAAAATTGTTTTGCATGCATTTTTTTACTTAAGGAAATATAAATTATATGTATCAGAAATTTGTTTATTGGAGAAAATTATTTAGAAGAAATTCTAATTTAATGAAATACATATTCTTTAAATCAGTCTTCTAGATTGTTCGGTTTTTTTATTGTATTGTGCTAGAATTTTTAGTATTATAAATCTTATATTAAATAAGATAATTTTAAAAACATAAATATCAAATAAATCGTGTGGCAATATGTCAATATAAATAAATGAAATAAGGAAAAGATTTCTTGCCTATGAGAGAGCAGTCGTGATGAATCACTACCCTAAAAGACTGAGGCCCGCAAAGACTGAGGCCCGCCCTATCGCTCAGTGTGGATCGACCACAACTAAGGATAAAAGCCCTCCGGAAAGACACCGGCACCCGGCTTGAGCGTAATCCTAGGTCAAAATGAAAACAAAGAGAGGAGAAGAACTTGGGGAGAGAAATTTTCTTTGCAGCTTTACTCTGCTGCTATTGTATTTTCTCTTCTGATGTTGCTTTCTTATATAGGGGCTTAGGGATTAGTCAGCCCATTTAATGGCCATTAAGACCCCTTTTAAACCCATTTATGAATTTGATAAATCTGTCTTTTAGTGGTTAATTAATGCCTGATTTTAATCACCTGTTCTGATCAGAAGTATGATTAATTTGTTAGGTTATTTAACGTCATGTTTTAATTAATTTTGAAACTGACCAGGGGGCTCGCCGGTTGCGCCGGCACCGGTGGGTACCCGACCCAAAACTTACAACTCATAACAATTATCATAAGAAAGGATGGTATATAAACCACTCTCCTTTCTCCACCTATCCAATGTGGGACTAAACATATAAAGCTAAAATGAACAAAAGTGAAAAAAACTTAAGCTTTCCCATGAGTTGTGTTCACTCAAATCCAACAACTCATAGGAAGGCGCATTTATACTATTGAGACATTTCATAAGAACAGAAAATTACAAAAAACCAAAAAAAGAAGGTTAACTGCAGCTACAATTAATGTCTGGCTAGATTCAATCTCCACAAAGTAGCATAAAAGTTGACCTTGTTCTGAATAGATTGAACCTATTGTTCCTTCCATGAAAAAATTCTGGCATTGCTAACCAAATGGACTATATCACGACCTAGAAAAAAGGTAGCCATAGTGGAAGAGCATCAACAAAGGGCAAAAAAAAGTTAGGCAGCTTACATGCCGACAGTAAAATCATGATCAAAAGCACAAAAAAAAAGATATCCTTAAGGCTGCGTTTGGCATAGTTGGTTTGAGGTTAAAACCTAACCAAAAGAGAGTTGTAGAACTAACTTTTATGCTACTCATAATCGGTGTAAGAGTAAGCCTTTGCGCTCAAAAAGTATGGGACAAAGTGCGAAATAAATCTTTTTTCTTTCTAATTTGCCCTTGAGAGAGATTCCATGACTTTTAATAAATTTACTTGTTCGAGAAAGTTAGTAAAAGGTTAGAAACCTAACTGTGGCCAACTCTTATTGTCAAACAAAGCTTGAATTCATAATGTTCCAGTTAAGGAAGAAGACTCTAACAACAACAATAACATCTTCGAGGCTACGTTTGGGAAGTGAAATTGAAGAGTAAGAGGAAAGAGTATTAAAGGGAAGAGTTACCAGAAATTTGGGTGTGTCATGCCAACTCCAAACTAACTCGCCATCTCAAAACTCTTAACTACTACCCCTGCACCCTGCATTCTGTTGCCTAAAAGCAAGCCCTTTGACACCGTTGTTTAAAAGAATGACGTTATGATCTAGGTCTAATTAGAATTATTTTATTTTCTTATTATTAAAAATCGAAGGGAGGATGTCCTCTCTCCCCTTCAACCTCCTTTTTCTTTCCCCTTCTCCTCTCTTCCCTCCAGCCTCCTTCCTCTCTCTCCTCCGCTTTCTTCTTCCTCTTCTTCGCCACTCGTTGTTGAAATTCGGTCTGTTTTCAACCACTGTCGCGGTATACTTGTTTCTTTTTTCTATTTTTTGTTTGTTTGTTTATTTGTTTGTGGGCCTTATGGTAATAGCGAGGGATCCAAAGATAGCCCAATCCAGATTCAGCTATATAACAGATCAAAACATACTTTTGACCCACCAAAAGCCTAAATGCATCATCTTTCTAGGCCCGTCTTCTCTCAATCAATCCAGCACTTTGGGTCTGTTTGATTGTCGTAATTGGCCGTAATTCATAAGCCGTAATTAGTAAACTCTTTTACAGTTGTACATGATTATAAGTTTTACGGTGTTTGGTTAGTAATATAAAGTTGTAAGTGGGAAAGTGTATTGTGTTTTACGGTGTTCGGTTGTCGTAATGTTTAAGTCGTAATTGAAAAAGTTAACCACAAAATTAACTATTCGGTGATTTAAAAAATTTAAACATTACAAATAAATACTAAAAATACTAAATATTAAAAAAATAATATTGATATAAAAAATAATACAAATTTGCATGACTACAAAATTAACTGTAAATGTGTTATAAATGAGTGATAATTGAGTTACAACTGAGTGATAGTTGAGTTGTGTAAGTCTTTTGCGAATTACGATTCAAACAAACACCGTATTTGTAATTGAGCTATAAGTCATTTACGAATTACGGCCTTTTATGACACCTTTGTAGAATAAAAAGCATAAAAAAAAATATCTCATATCTGATTAACACCCCTGCTCTTCTCTCAAAACCCTTCCCAAACAAAATTCCCCTTCTCCTACCCCCTATTTCTTATTCTCTCTTCTCTACCCCAATCTCCTCCACCATGTCTTCAACCACCACCTCCTCAAGAACCTCTCCCCAACAGACCTCTTCCTCCCCTCCCTCCCCACCCCTCTTCTCCCCTTCAACTCCCCTTTCATCTCCTTCCCCTTAAAGCCCATCTTCCTCTTCTCACCCCTCTCCTTCTCCCTTAAGAAGAAACAAACCCTAGTCCCCCTCGTCGCCCAGACCTCTGGCTGGGCCCAGCAAGAGGAGAGCCAGGTCACCGCCGAAGGCGAAGAGGGACTCTCCGAATGGGAATGGGAAGGCGAAGGTGAAGGCGGTGTTGTGGGCGAGGGGGAGGATGCAGTTGTGGAAGGAGAGAGCGAGGAGGACATTGGAGTGGAGGAGGACAAGGAGGGGTACACTGAGCCGTCGGAGGATTCGAAGCTGTTTGTGGGTAACCTGCCTTACGTGATAGCCATAAGCTTGCTGAGCTCTTTGAGAAGTCTGGGGTTGTGGAGGTTGCTGAGGTATAGCATTTTTTTATTTTTTTTAATTTTTTGCATGTTTCTGTGTTTTTTGCAGTAAAGGTGAGATTTTGAGGGTTTTTCTGATGTGGGTTTTGAAATGTAGGAGATTTGGGATTATAGTGAGAATTAAAAATGAGATTTTTAGGTTTGCTCATTAAAATAAGAATTTATTGTTATGATTATTGTTTTTGAGATTGCCTTTTTGGTTATCTTTTTATTTCTTAATTTTTTTTTTTTTTGCCTGTTATGAGATATTTGAGGTTCTGCTTGATGTGGGTTCCATATGCTGGTTTTTGGATATTAGAGTAGGAGTTTTATCTTTTGACTATCTGCACTAGTGGTCACATTCTTTTTGTTATACTTCTTATTTTTTTTTTTAATAACCTTATTGTTTAGCGTATCTGCACTAGTGGTAAGATCCTTTCTTTGAGTGTTTCTCTGGTGATATTATTATTGCAATTGCTTCTGTCAATTGTATTGCTTTATCTAAAACTATGTTCTGTTTGGTGAATTCCGTGAAGAATCAAGATGTGATATTGCGGTGCCACTTGATGTTAGTATATTGCTTAAAAATGGGATTTTGCATCTTCCAAATCTTAAGATAGGGGCTCTTGATTCTAATTTAAAACCTATTTTATCTTCTTTCAATTTTCTTTTAATTTTCATCTCTGTTCTGCAATATAGATGAGATGTTGTGTTAGCTTATTTCCTGAGAGCTATTAAAATTCAGGTGATAAAATAGTTTATTTTGGTTCATGAAGATGTTGTGCTTTGGTTCTGCAGTAAAAAGGGAAAAAAAAGGAGAAGTTGTATTTACGTGGAATGGTTTTCTGCTAGATGTAATTTTGCAAGTTCGATGATTTGGTACAAATCTGTAGACAAGATTATGATTTAGAAAGAAGAGTGATTCCATAAGTTTTAGTATAAGGCATGCAACAGTTCAAGATTTCTATTGTTAGAAATTATTGGTTTTGAGAAGAGAGATTCAGGAAGATTTGGGGTAAGTGATGTGATAATTAGGGACTTTTATGATTAGGTCTTTATTGTAAATTTCCACTGCTAATCTCAATTGCTACTCTTTAATATTTTCTATCTTTACTCTATTGTTTTTTATGTATATTTTTTGGGTTTCATAGACTTTAGTGACAGCTTGGTGTGTTCTTTCTGAATGTAAGTGTTGTAAGTTTTAGAGCAATAGTTTCTTCTTGTAGGTCATCGAAGATACTGCATTTAGTTAAAATACAAATATGTACCACGTTCAGTTTCTTGTGTGGAAGATAGTATACTGTATACACAATTGGTATTTTTGTTTTTATGGTGTAGAAAGGTTTGACAAACTTTTGCGAATGGTGTGTGAACTATAGGACTATGCATAATGTTTTTAATCTTTTATATATGGAAAACTTGTATTCCGGTTCTTCAAGAAAGGCGCCTATAAGATGTGACATTTGTAATCGTTGTGTAGGTCATCTATAACAGGGAAAAAGATATGAGCCGTGGTTTTGGGTTTGTGACCATGAGTACTGTTGAAGAAGTAGAGAGAGCTGTTCAGATGTTCCACCATTATGTAAGTTTCCTCAAACTTCTCTGAGTTTCTGTTGATGTGAGATGACACTTGCTGACTGCCTATCTTACTAGGTTTCTTCATTTTTATAGTTTATATGGCTTATCTGCCTTGTATTTGTATTTGAGTAGTCTTTTGTGGTTAGTGCTTCTATCTTCTGATGTTATTTCTCAAGTTGCTCTAAGAATTTGAATCTTCTTTTTGGTTATGTTTCTCAATTGTTTGTTTTGTTAATCTATTTTCCATATCGGCTATGTGCATTTAGTTTCTTGACACACAATCATTCAGTTTGGATTCCAGAATTGTCAGGCTAAAGTACCACAATACAATTTATTTGCATTTCTTGACCCCTCTCCACCCGCCCTATCAACCACTACCACCGCCCCTGTTGAAATATGCAGTTAAATGATTCTGTCATGCAGTGAAATGATTCTTTGTCATAATCTACTTTGCCTGAATATAAATAGTGAGTATTGTAAATACATTATATTAGTGGTTAACCTAGGCGGTGTTTGTTTCAATGTAGTTGGAGCTACAATGTAGTTCCAACTGCATGTAGCTTTTATTCCTGTAGTTAGAACGCATGGTCATGTGTTTGGTTTGACAAGTTGCCGTTGCAAATAGGAAATAAACAACAATTGTTTGGTTTTAATGTATGGTGAAGTTGTATTGCATAGAATTTATTAAAAAGAGGCTGATGTGGCATTCTCATTTAATTTTTTTTATATTATCTCAACTGCTTGTAGTTAGCCACAACAGAAAACCTTAAAGTGTGGCTCTAACTACTGCAGTTAGAACTACATGCAACTCCAATTATATCAAAAAAGATCACTGTTTTAAATATTGATTGATATATCGGTGTATCGGCCGACATACATGTATTTTATTCAAAACAATACGATAAGTGTAAAATTTTACCGGATATCATTTTGGACCGATATGGGCCGATATATTGCCAAGTGGCTGATATATGGACTGATATCTGAGATGAAAATATCCAATATATCGTCACATGACACATTTGAGGAGCTTTTAAAAATGCATTTGATGAGGTTCTACAAAAAGTAAGTATCCTCTGTGAGTCTATGACCATAAACTTGCTTTAAGTAGTTTCATATGATTTATATGGGCAATTACATGTATATTCTTCATCAGGTATGGCATCAGATTTGACGTCGGTATTTAGTATCATATTGCGATATATCACCCGGTATCTGGTATATATCGCCGATATCCGATATTTAAAACACTGAAAGAGACAACTGGGCTAATGCTATTTAGGCGGTTTGGTTGCAAGGAAGTGGGCGGAAGTAAGAAAATGGGGAAGTACAATTGCTCACTTCCCTATCTATCCAAACACCGGAAAAGTAAAATGAGAAAACTCCTTTTCCTTTTCTCTTTTCCCTTTTACACAATCACTTCCTCACTTTCAGAGTGCTACAGTTAATTTTGTAGTCATGTAAATCTTATTTGTATTAAGTTGTAGCTCAAAACGGTTAATTTTGTAATCATGTAAATCTCACTTACATTTTAATTACAATCTAATTTTTATTTTTTTAATTAATTTTTATTTTAATATTATTTTACGGTCAACTTTGTGGTCAACTTTTCTACTTTCACTTTCACATTACCATCCAAACACCGGAAAAGACATAACATTTTCCAAACCACACTTTCCAACAACATTCAAACACCAGAAAACTCACTAACTAATTCCCAAGTTCCAAAGGGAACTGTTACTACTTTCTCACTTCCTCACTTTCACCCCTAACCAAACAGCCCCTTAGTGTAGTTAGAGGTGCATGTACTTCCAACTTCGATCAGCCCCTTACATGCTTTTACTGTTAAGATTTAATTCCAAGATTATATTACATTTTACAATTCATATTTTTGGCATGCCTCCAATTACACTCATGAAGCATTTACTTCCTTTCTAATTTGTTGTTTATCTAAACTAATTGTAATTTTCCTTTTTTTGTCACACTATTTTATTTTTCATTATTTTATGGGGCCATCAGGCACAAGTTGGGTTGAACTTGGCAAGGGATTTGGGTCCAGCCACTCAGATTTGACCTGGGGAAAACCCGAATATGACCAAAACTTAAGCTGGGGTGCGAGCTGGGGTGCGGATTTGTAAATCCGACTCCACATAAATTGCCCAACCAGCCCATTGATCAGTTTGGGCTGAGGTCAAATACTTGATCCAACTTGCACATCCAAAGAGGATATTGTTTTGCTAAGGAGACTGCTGTATCAAGTCTCTCCCTATCTCGAGACATTACATTTGTTTCCTGGGAAATCAATTAAAATTTCTGAATGAAGCTCAGATTCGATGATATCTACCATCTAAGTAGACATTTGGCACATGTTTTATTCTTATTGGCTAGCGGGGAAGATCGGTCTATCTGGAGGAGTGTCACTGTTATTTTCATGTAAAGTTAACAATTGTTATGCTGGGCCATAGTCCAAGGCAGATGTATGATATGTTGACAGTCTTGTTATGACTTAGCTTGCCCTATGTTTATTAACTTCCATTGAAGCAATTCCTTCATATGTAAATCTGAAGTACATTATTACTGAACTACTTGTGACGCCAATGGATTGAAATGTGGCACTGATTGATTATGTTGCACGGACACGTCAATGTTGAAATGGACACGACACGCGGACACGTGGCAAATTCTTAAAAGTACACACGACAAGTGTGTCCGACAAGCATGTCGGACACGCTTCGGACATGACACGGCTCCATGATAGAAGTATCTGTGCTACATAGCTTATTGGGTTTGTTTGAAACTTTGGGCCTAGAAAGCATCCTTTGTCGATGATTTTTTTTCTTTGTTTCAGCTTTGTGTGCCACAAACAAGTAATTAGGGCCAGGGGGCTTGAACTTTTTTCGCTTATTATTAGATTTGTTAATTTTATTTCTTTTCATTTGTGTCTGACAACCTACAGTTGTGCATGTTTCATATTTTAGCATCAGGTTGACACCTTGCATCAATTAGCAATATATCACATTTATTTTTTATTTATACTTTGTTGTGGTTCTGATTCGAAATGCCTGTTGCATTGGGGACAGGATGTCAATGGCAGACTTCTAACTGTAAACAAGGCAGCTCCCAGAGGGCCCGTCCAGAGGAGCCCGCGCCGAGAGAGTTGGAGCCTTCTTTCAGGATTTATGTTGGAATTTGTCATGGCAAGTGGATGATGCTCGCTTGGAACAAGTCTTTAGTGAACATGGTAAAGTGCTAAGTGCAAGGGTGGTTTATGACCGAGAGACTGGATGTTCTTGTGGGTTTGGTTTTGTGACAATGGCCACACAAACTAAATTGGATGATGCAATTGCTGCTCTTGATGGACAGGTGCGTTTGGTCCCACCAGCGTATTCAATATGCTTTGCTTCTCGATAAATATAGTGTATGCTGGTTACCAACATATAAATATTTGATAGAGTAATAATTTACATATTGTGAAGTCTACTCATGGCTGTGTCAGAGAATGAGTAGGATTCCTCAATGAGCAAGGAAAAGTATTCTTTCTAGTTTGTAAATCCATGTTTCCATTGCTGTGAAGAGTCATATAAGCTTGTTTTAGTCCTGCCAGTCTAGGGCACTTTTCCCTGCTTTATTTTTCGTATTTATGATCTTATATTGATATTTGTAGTGTTGTGTAAGATTTTAGTCTAGTTTCTTATTTGTATTATTGGTTGCATAATTTCTCAAAGGTGGCCATTAGTGGGCATTTTGGACCCGGCTTTTAGTTTTTATATTTTGTTGCGATCTTTAATATTTTAATATTAGTTTCTTATTTGCATTATTATTTGCATAATTTCTTAATTTCCTGTGGTTATCATTGGAGTTTTTGTGCCTGCACATTACTCATGCGCCATCATTATTATGTTTTCCTCACATTTACTGTTTTCCCTTTATTTTTTTTTCCTTCTCCTTTAATCTATTTTTTTTTCACTTTTTGCTTTTCCTTTATTTTTCAAAAATGTTCATGCTGCTTTTGATGCTGAAGTCTTGAAGCTTTTCATGCCACTTTACTTCCACTTCGCTTTCACCATCGGTGCAAGTGATAAATAACATTCTGATGGAAAGTTCAAAAATTTTGTTGTCTTGAATATTTTGTTAAGCTGAAGTAGTCTATCTAAAATCTTAGTTCACTTTCGCTTTGATAGTTGGCTTGGTAACTCATAGATACATGTATGCATTCACACACGGACAGAGGGATAAATGCTGATACCAATTAAAATTATTCAATCAGACTGTTCCTTGGTTCTGCATCTGTACTTTTCCACTTGGCTTCCTTTTGGATTTACCCGTGAATAACTTAGCCTGCATTTGAATAGGTTTGAAAAAAGCCAATATGAGGAGAAATTGGGAACTTGATTTGTTTTTTCATGTTACTTCTACTTTTTTCTTCTTTCACTTGTATTTGTGTGATTAGCATAATGTTTAGAATATTTATTTCTACAAATTAATAATTTGCCGGGGAGGAAATGCAGGAAAACATGTCTTATATAAAAGATTTAAACATGTGAGTGATGCATTTAAGTGTTGAATTCTTGGTTTCAAATATCGGCCAATTCCGTTATATTTGGCAACATGGTATCGCGTTTTGCTGATACAATATTAAACCTATAATATTGGCGGATATTGCTTGTATTGCTAATATTAATGATCAATATTGACCATATTGATATTAAAAAACATTGACCAATGATGATACTTATATTGATACCATTAAGAGATTTTAAACCATGGTTATATGTAGTTTTCATCTACATGAGGAATCAAAATATACGTATTTGTATGGAATATGTTTCTTGGCGTCACCTTGCTTTTGTGTCTGCTTAAATGTCTATTTTGTTGGTTGTTACAGAGTTTGGATGGCCGGGCTCTTTAGAGTGAATGTCGCTGAGGGAAGACCCCGACGCTTTTGATTCGGATGAAAGAAGCATTTCTGAATCTTGTAGGTCAGTTTTTATTGATGTGGGGTTTATTATGATTCCATTTAATTTTGTACTTCTGCTATAGGGGGCTGTGGTTGAATTTTTGTTTTAAAGGGTTTTTTTTTTTCCTTTTTAATTACTCTACATCTCTTGTTTATTGTCAACCATATGATAATGCCCTTACATTCTGCCATGATAGTGGTTTAACTTATTTTTTTGTTGGATGATATTTAGGGTTATGGTGGACAGGTATCTGCAAGTAAAATCATTGATATATATATATATATATATATATATATATATATATATATATATATATCAGCCGACAGCTGAGAGTCTCAGCCTGCAGTGACGTGACACAATATTTGTCATACCAATAAGTTGCGGCCCGCTTATTAGAATAAGTTAAATTACTAAATGCCCCTCGGTAAAAGATACTTGTCTCGCTATTGTTTATTATTATTTTTTTCCCTATTTCTTTTACCGCTCATTGTCAGATTTAGGGTTTCCTTTTCCTGCCATAAAGTTGTTTCTGAAAATAGCGATTTCTGGATCAGGTTTTTCTCCTTTTTTATTTTAATGTCGACGTTGGAGCAGTCCACTTCCCCTGCCAATTCTGGTCGCAGTCATAAACGATCTCTATCTCCCGATCTAAATATAGACCATATATCATCTAGTTCAACTTTCTCTCAGAATATTGAAAGTATTGAAGGGTTGAGATCTTTGCATGCTGATCAAGAGGTTTTTATTTTATTAATTTTTTCTCGCAATTTCTTAAATGTAGAAGATTTTGTGTAGCGTATATGGATCTCAGTCGCACCTATTTAACAGTTTTGTTAAATAGTTTTGTTAATTTTTTTAGAAAGAATTTCACAGTTTTTTAAATTTGATCTCATTCGCACCTATTTAATATAATACACTAAAATTTATGAGCTGCAACCACTAATTTAATACATTAAATTTTAAGAACTGCGACTGTATATTTTTTCAGTTGTCAAAGCTAGCTTTATAACTGCGACCTTAGTCGCAATCCTATTTTTTATAGTTCTAACACGTGTCCATGTCAATTATATCTATCTTATACACTAAATTTTAAGAACTGCGACTTAAGGTCGCAGTATATACTAATGATGGAGTTTCATAGTTATTATTCACGTTTTAAAAAACCTGGCCATACGGAAAACTGTGACTACGGTCGCAGTCTTTTATTCAGAAGTTACAGATTTCTTTACATCTGCGACCTTGGTCGCAGTTTTAGTTATTACAGTTCAGATGTGTGATTTTCAATTATTTGTTTTTATTTAGTTCAGCAATTTGTTTTGTAGGATCTGAATTCACATAGAGAAATGTTTAGAAGCTCAAATTTATTTTTAGGGAAGCAGTTTTTCACGGATGATGAAGCATACAACTTCTACAAATCTTATGCAAGGAACAGAGGTTTTGGCGTGAGAAGAAAAGTAATAGATAAGTCACGAAGGTCTCCTCATGAAGTTATTTGCAGAAATTTTTGTTGCAACAAGGAGGGTGTAAAGAAGTTGTGTGACAAAAGACAAGATGAGTTTACAGTCAACCATCGAATCGACACTAGAGTAGCGTGTCCTGCGGAGATGCATGTGCGTCTTTGTTTTTTATTTGACAGAAGATCTTGGGTTGTCACCAAGTTTGTTGATTCTCATTCACATGAATTATCAAGCCCGGATAAGGTCCATCACTATTACTCTCACCAGACACATCGATCAAAGATTAGCAGAAGCATTATGAGCAATTTGGTTGATGTAGGAATTTGCCTTTCAAATATTTCCCGTGTTAATGCAATGAACCACGGAAAAGGTTGTGAAGACGTAAGCCGGCAACAAGTTATTGATTTTACTCGCCACCGTAGATGTAACATTGATCATGAGTTTATTTTGATCATCAAATATTTTCAAAAAAAGCCGAGTCCGATCCAGATTTTTTCTTTGCCAGTGAAGTTGACAATGCGGACACACTAAGAAGCATTTTTTGGGCTGATGGAAGAGCAATTTCCTCTTATCTGAGTTTTTGTGATGTGATTGTTTTTGACACAACATACAGGACTAATCATTTGAACCTGCCATTTGCTTCATTCACTGAAGTGAATCATTATCGGCAGTCAATTTTGTTTGGTTGTGCATTGCTTGCGGATGAGCAGAGGGATACATTTGTGTGGCTATTCATTAAATGGCTCAAATGCATGCATGGAGTTGCACCAAAGGTGATTATTGCTGATCAGGATGCCCAGATCGGTGATGCCATCAAGATGATTTTTCTCACTACTTGACACCGGTACTGTTTTTGGTATGTACGAAAACATATTACCGAGCAACAAATCCCGGTGATGGGCAAGTATGGGGAAGATTTTGTCTCTGATTTCCATCTTTGGTACAACTCCCGCGATATAAGCACATGCGAGGAACGATGAACACTGATAAATGAAAAATATAATTTAGAAGAAGAAGAAAACAGTTGGTTGTTGAAGATGTACAGATTGCGTGGACACTGGGTTAATGCATATCTTAAGGATATTTTCTGTGCTGGAATGATAACCAGTTAGAGGTCTGATAGTATTAATTCCTTCTTTGATGGTTTTGTGAATGCAAACATGAAACTAGTTGAATTTGTCCACCAATATGATAAAGTTGTCGCTGCCCGTCGTAGTTCTGAATCTCAACAAGACTTTCGGGGTTTGAATTCTGTGCCCAATTGTACATCGAATCCATATGAGATACAGGTTTTAAAGTTGTATACCCCGAAGATTTTTCAGTTATTCCAAAAGGAATGAGCAAATGTAATGACACTCTTTTAGAAGAGTTGGAACACGATGGACTCGGAGCAAAATATTTGGTTGGTGAATTTTCAGAATCAAAAGACACCTGAGAAAAGGTTAGATATGAGAATTCTAATGAACTGGATGTGTCTTGTAGTTACTCATTATTCGAAACAGAGGGTATCCTTTGTAGACATATTCTGTGCATTTTGTGGGGCAATCACGTTACACATATACCAGAATCCTATATACTACAGAGATGAAGGCTGGATGCGCGTTACAAAAATGTTGCAATTGAAAATAACATTAAGCCTTTTCCCATTCAAGGAACTCGAGGGACGGCTAGACTGTGGACACTTCGTTCCAAATTTAATGCAATACTTGAAATGGTGGTAGATTCTGATATCCATCTTTCAAAGTTGGATGCTGTTTTGAAAAAATTTGCTGAAGAAACCAGTAATGAATACAAAGTCAGATTAGTAAATTATCAATCATCACAGTCTAAAACAAATATCGGTTCCAGTGGATCCGTCGTTGTTCTGCGGGATGGTGAAGAATTGAATATACGTGATCCAATTTGTCCTGTACCAACTAAGGGGAGGCCTAGAGGTGCATCCAGGCTTAAGTCTGGTTTTGAAGATTCTCTATCATAGAAGGAAGTGAAGCATCGAAAGTGTGGAAACTGTCAACAGCTGGGCCATTACAGGACTGATTGTCCATTATTGGTATGAAATTAAACCTGTTATATAATTTAATTTAAAGTTTAATGTTTTAAATTCTTACCTTTCTTTTTTAATTGCAGAGGAAGTAGTTTCATGTTGCGGCTACCTGGAACGAATAAAGTTTTCATTTTTGCATCTTCAGTCATCAACTGCGACCATGGTCGCATTGCTAAAGAAAGAGTCATTTCATGTACTGCGACCTGGGTCGCAGTATAATCACATTTTTTGTTCCTTTTCAAGCACTTCCCATCTACTGTTCTTTTGTAAGCAGTTGTACTTTAAAATTTCACTGCGACAATGTGAGCATATATATTTTACTTTTTAGTTCATTGTACATAGACTGCGATCAGCGTCGCAGATTATATTTGACTATATTTGACAGCGACTTTGGTCGCAAATATAAGAAGTGTATTTTCATAACTGCGACCGGAGTCGCAGTTTATCATTTCATGGGAAATTTTTTGTTGCTTTTCAAGTTTCCCCCGTCTCTTGTTATTATAATAACATTTGAATATAGTTGAAATATTTCTTTAAAAATCCATTTTGACAATTTTGTTGTATATGTTGTGTTTTAATTCACTGAATATAGACTGCGACCAGGGTCGCAGTTTATATTTGACTATTTGACATCGACTTTGTCTTAGTCTACAGCAGTTACAGTAAGAGCAGTGTATTTTCATAACTGCGATCAGAGTCGCAGTTTAAATTTCACGGGAAAGTTAGATTGTTTAATTCTCAAGTTTGAATGAAATATTACATTACGTTCTTTAATTATGTTACCAGATTAATATGCTGAGATATGGTTATAATTAAATTGTATTTTGTGAAAATTGGACCTTTTCAATTTTACACTGTGACCTTGGTCGCAATTTAGATTATAATCTTAAATTAGCCATTTATTTATCTCCGGTCGCTGATATTATTTTTTTGTGACTGAGACAATAGTCGAAGTGTATCCCATTTTATTTAATTTTAACATTTTTCTGGCTTAGAGATTGGATCACATTGTTGACATGTAAGTTTTGACATAGCCCGTTAAAATTTGTCACTGTAGTTCCATGTTCCAACAACCATAAGAATAAAATGAGTGAAAAAGTTCCACCAGTAAAACTAAAATTAAGTCAAAAATATTTATAATTAACACAATTAACATTACAAAAAGGCTTAAATATATATAAAAAACAAAATACATATTTAAAGGTACTAATCTAGTCGTCCTCGTCATCACCATCATAATCAGATTCGTCATTCATATTATGATTGTGTTCGTCTTCCGTTCACTTTCCTCCTCTTCCTCCTCATTACCGTCACTCTCCTCTTCGCTTTCTTCCTCTTCATAGCAGTATTTTGGTTCATCAATGAACTCCAAGAACGGGTCGTCTGTATCAAGCTCATCCTCTGACCCGTAATGAGGGAACGTTTCAGAACTATACATCCAATCATCATTAGATGATTGGCTTCTTTCTGGTGAAGATGGTGGAGAAGACATTTTTGAATCTTTTTCCAAAAATTGAAAGAGATGAATTTCAGGAATGTAATTTAGTCTGTTTGTTATCCTATAATGGATACCCTTTATATATAAATAATCCAGGAATTTCAAAAGGTTTATGCTCTCAAACGACGTGAACATGGCGTAAATTTATTATCTGCCTTTTTTCAAAAAGTGTATACTTTCCAGGTGACTGTTCAGTTTTCGAAAACAGGTAAAAAATTAATATATTTTTACATGCAGTTACTTTTTACTGTGAATACGGTAAGACTATTATTATTTTAGTTTCTTACAGTAGAAAAAGACAGGAAGGATCATGTTTACTTTTCGTTAAATTAATTATTTTAATAAAATTTAAAACATATATTGTTATGTGTATAAAACTTTGGAGTTTCGAATTGGGCAATGCGACCATGGTCGTAGTGCGATCTGAAATATGATTCATTAACTGCGACCGTATCGCTGTCTCAATTACATTAATAGAATGCTAATAAATAGATAAATTTTTTACAGACGAAATTATGCATACTGCGACCATTGTCGCATTATAAGTAGTCGATACAACTTCCCAGTTCATGACTGCGACTTTGATCGCAGTACAAATTCTGAACTCATTATTTGTTTCTAATATCACTGCGATCAAAGTAACATGCACTCTGTTACAGCTATAGAATGGAAATAAGGAAATCTCAGTAGATTGTATAACAAATGAATAAAAATGTATACAAATTACATTAATAAAGCCAACAGACCTGCTTTAAAAATACGATACATTTATAATAAAAAATAATGTATATGAATGAATTAACAATATTATAATTAAAAAATTAAGTCAATTTTCAATCTTCAAATACCATCCTTCTTATAAATTCTAGTGCTTCATCCTTTCTCTTTGTTGCTAGTAGTAAATGTATGCAAGCTCGCTTCTTAGTCTCTGTACAGTGGCCGTCGTCATAGTATCAACTGTTGATAGAGTACCAAATGCTATATTTTCGATGTAGTTGCATACATATACAACAAATCAACACTGAAAATTGTACAGGGAAATCATTACATGAGATTAGATTTTTGTACTCAGAATAATGAGAAAATATGTTGGGTAAATCTCACAAGAAAAAAAAATACATGTTTGCTTGTTGGGGACATCTTGCGTATTTTATATATGTTTTTTCATCTTTTTATTGAAATCAATTTTAAAAATTTGTAATAACCTTTCTTTCTGTAATGTCAATAGAAAAAAATCAATATTAATCAAATTAAATGCAAATACTCAGTAATTGCAAGATTAAAATCAACTCACCATTGTTCTTGCATCTGTTTGATAAAGTTTTAATGTATTACTTGACTTTTCCGCTGGGACCAAAGAGTTGTAAAAATTCACTCTTGTGTTTGACAATTAGATACCAACAAGGTCCAGTGAAATCCAGCTTCCTTGGCACTGTGTTTGTGATTGATCGGGAAGAACATGTACTGCACATCACTTGTCCAGTTTTTCAACAACTGTTTGATGAAATATTCTTCAAGATCTCTATTTTTAGATACAACACCATGCTTAAAAAACAAAATAAATTCAAACATTTTTATATTTAATAATTAAATGCAATCAAAATATCAAAAATGACATGAAAATCAGATATGTTACCAGATCGCAAGTCTTTAAGCCTGGGTCTCAGTAAATATTCAACCAGGTTTTTTTTTGTTGCTAATATGGTAACAGTTTGATTGATTCTGTCAAGAAAATAGACTGCGACCAAGGTCGCTGTGTTGTTATTGTTAATTATATTTTTGGTAGCGACCTTGATCGCATTCGTCAGTATTCTAATCTAAATTTTTAGGATTACTTAGCAAATGCGACTACGACCATGGTCGCAACCATCATTATATTAACCTTCATGTTTAATAACCTCGACTGCGACCAAAGTCGTTGTGATGTTATTGATTAAGAATATGTTTGCTGCGATTGCGACCAAGGTCGTAACTAGCAATATTCAGCTTATTTTTTAAGATTATTTAGCAACTGACCGGACTGCGACCAAGGTTGCAAACAAATCATTATGCCTTATCAGCAGTAAAAGCGACCAGTAGAATTTTTAACCATCAAAATTTGAAACTACTACATTAATTAGAAATTTAATGTTATTCTTAATTATATTTTTGACTGCGACCTTGATCGCATTCGTCAGTATTCTAATATAAATTTTTAGGATCACTTAATAAATGCGACTGCGACCAAGGTCGCAACCATCATTATATTAAGCTTCATGTTTAATAACCTCGACTGCGACCAAGGTCACTGTGTTGTTATTGTTAAAAATATGTTTGTTACGACTGCGACCAAGGTCGCAACTGGCAATATTCAGCTTATTTTTTTAAGATTACTTAGTAACTGAACGGATTGCGACCAAGGTCGCAGACAAATCATTATGCCTTATCAGCAGTAAAAGCATTTAGTAGAATTTTTAACCATCAAAATTTGAAAGTACTACATTACTTAGAAATTTGATGTTTTAATTAACTATAAAGGAGAAAATAGATGTTTACTCAAGTTTCGCTTCGAAAGAATATACCTTTTAATCCTCCTCTCTTCTCTAGATGCTTCATGTAGAATTGAATTATATTGGCATCTAAATCTCTACTGAACATCAGGTCCTCAATGTCATTTTTTGCAACCATTTTTCCGTTGTCAGTATCCTGATATGCAATAGAGCTGCAAGAAAAATAAAAAAAAGTTAATAATTAGATTGTTCTAATATAAATATCTTATCTTTTTTGATATAATTTTAAATAAAAATTAATTAATTTACTCACAGGAGGCTTTGTCCAAGAAATTTTTGATGAGAGCTTGTTGATATGGCTGCAGAATTCTGTATGCAGTGGTTTCAGTCAATTCTCTGATTTTTAGTTGAGTGTCTGAAATCTGTTCGTTGCTGAAATCAGTGGCAGAAGTCTGAGCCGCAGGCTGTGAAAGAGGATCTTCATTAATTTTCTTTTTTTGTTTTGGATAAACGAAGGCGGAGTCATCGCGATCTCTTTTAACGCGCTTGCGTTCTTTGACTCCCCTTTCGATCGTTTCTTTAGAGTAATGCAAAACTTTTCCTTTTAATACTTGCTTCTGAGCTGGAGTATGTTCTTAAATATTTTCTTCAAAAGTTTTGTCTTTTTGGATTTCAAGTATCTATTGAGTTAAATTTAAAGAAAAGTGGGGAAATCTTCCCAGCAATACTGACTTCAAATTCAGAACGCTTGAAATCTTCCGCTTCCTTTTTCTACTGCTCTTCTGCCTGCTTCTGCATCTGCTCCCTCATCCTTTTCTGCTCTCTCCTCTCCCTCCTTCCTCATCCTCTCCTCTTCTTTCATCCTCTCCTTCTCCTTCTCTTCCTGCTCTTCTTCCTCTTCTCCTCTAGAATTTTACGATTTTTCTCCTTCTCCACCTTCAATTGCTTCTCCTGCTCCTCCTCTTCCTTCCTTCTCTTCTCCTTCTCCTGCTCCTCCTCTTCCTTCCTCGTTTTCTCCTTCCTCCTTTTCTCCTCCTCCATCGCAGTAGTAGCTGCTCTCAGCAGCGCTTCTTCTTCTTCTTTCACTTTTAATTTCCTTTACTGCTTTTTAAATTTTCTACCCCCTTTTCTTTTTTTTTTAATTCAACCTTGAGAGTTTTCTTAGTCTCTATTTTTTCAATTTTTTCTAGCTCATAAACATATGCTCTCAAGTACTGATTTTCATTCCTCAAACGTTCTATTTCTTCAGCTTGTTCATCCCGTGGTGCTGGGAAATAACCTGCAGTAGTTGGTTCTTGTTCACGCGTAGGTTCTTCAACTATTTCGACAGGCTCTGGTTCTGTTTCCGCCGGGATGTTAGCTTCAATATTTATATCTTCTTCTTCTTCAACAGGAAGGCCAATCATATTTTTTTCATCATTTGAGATGTTGGTCATTCAACAAAAAATCTGAAAAAAATAAACTGAGATCTTAGACAAATCTTATAGTTATATCGCAGA
The DNA here is from genome assembly GCA_038442645.1 of Agave tequilana. Lineage (NCBI taxonomy): Eukaryota > Viridiplantae > Streptophyta > Magnoliopsida > Asparagales > Asparagaceae > Agave > Agave tequilana. The sequence goes on from JAVJIF010002657.1 coordinate 87,901, forward strand.
TGAATGAAACTTTTACTAGAATAGCTATCAAGTAATCTACGATCTTGGTCGCAGTCATAAACATTAAATCAGAAAAGTAAATCCGTACTGCGACCATAGTCGCAGCATAAATCAATGAAATAAATATAACTGCGACCATGGTTGCAGTTTATTTATAACGAGTTATCAAGGAATCGTGACCGTGGTCGCACACCATTGTACTTTAATCAAATGAACGCGACAATGGTCGCACTCCATTTAAATGTATAAAATTATAATCAACAGTATATGGTCGCTAACTATTAAAAACTTACCATATCTGCGTCAACATCATTTAGATCAATTTCAGCCAGAGCTCTGCTAATGTTTTGGAAGTCCCATCTTACTGCCCATGGGGTTTTGTCCTCCAAACCAGACCTCGGCTCAAAAATAGCAGCCCTTTCACAGAGCCAATACTGCAAAATATATTATTACATTAGTTTACATAAACATTAACAATATATAAGCAAATTTCAACAATGTTTGCTAACTATGATATCATACTTACAATAATTTGCACGGAGCATCTTTGCAGCTCATATGTGGTGTGCCTGAAGATGTCCATTGACTCAATCAGGAATTGCCAAACAGTTTTAGCCCAGCATATTGTCTTCATCAGCTGCATATTGGCAATTTGTTCAACAATATACTACGGCTCCGTGTATTTACTGCCAGAAAAGAATAGAGTGGCCGACATATATAGGATGATTATTATTGTACAGTCTTGAGCTACAAGTCTTTGTCTGTCTCTTATAATTTCATTTAAAGTCACTTGCTGCTCAAGCTATTCATCTTTGGTCACATTTAATTCAGTCCTCCTTCTTTTCTTGACCAGAAGATCATCCAAAACTTCTTCAATGGATACTTTCATGATCTTCTTTATATTAGAGAAATAATATTTATAACCCCTGTCCTTCATTGTTCAGATCTTATTCATAATAAAATCCGCCCCATTGATAGGTAACCAAAAGTAAGGGCAACATCCTCCACTGTTAACTTAATTTGTTTGCCCCCAATTATAAAGGTCCTTGTATCCCCATTATACTGGTCTACAATTTTTAGCACACTAATATTTGATTTTAGACCTTTTTCAGCACCAAATTCCTCATTGTAGAAGGCCATGAATATTGGGCCAAATGGGGTCTCCTTCATCGCATCTACAAAATCGGCCTGAATGTACTTTTTGAATTTTCTAATGAATTCGTACATAGGCTTTAGGCTCGATCTCATAGGACGAACCTTCAGTTCTTGTTTACCTATAGATGCAGAAACATTAAAAACATTAGTATAAAATACTAGGTCGCAGTACCTTTATATAAAAGTTGAAAAAAAAAAGACTGCGACCTTGGTCGCAACAGTCTTTAATAAACTAAAATACACTCCGACCAAGGTCACACTGATATATCACACTGGGACAGTGATCTCAATTTTCTAATTCAACCAAATAATTAATCGGTGAGATCCTTTGTTTCTTCATTCAGCGGCCAGGGTCGCAGTGCAATATATCAGTATCCAATTAATCTAATTTAGTAGAATATAATACATTGCGATCAAGATCGCACTGCAATTTTGTAATTAACCCAAATAATTTACCATAAAGGGGCCTTTGTATCATCATACTGCGACCAGGGTCGAATATACAATCAGGCTAACTTAGTTAACAGACTGCGACCATACCCCAAAAAAAGGAGAAAACGAACTGCAGCATTGCGATATCAGTCGCAGAGTTTTAGTAAAACAAACCTTAAAAAAAGACGACGTGAATAATTTTTAAAACAAATAATTTTTAAAAGTCTGCGACCGAGGTCGCATAAACCTAAGACGCTAATTCAGATAACTGCAACCCAAGTCGACATAAAAGGAATGAAAATTTTTTTTGACCTTGGTCGCTGTGTTAAAAAATTTAAACATTTAAAAAACATCTCTAAAATAAAACTCTTTTTATCTTAAACGTTAAACTTGATTTAAAGTTTCAATGTAAAAAAAAAAACACAGTTTTAAACCACATAAATATACTTATTTTTTATGATTACCTCTTTAAATCATAAAAAGCGAATCTTTCTCTCTTATTTGCGACAATGGTCACAAGTTTTAAAAAAAATTTTAACTATTTTTTTTAAAAAAAACCAAGAATCCTGAAAATTTTTAAAAAATCAAAAAAATTTCGTAAAAAAAGGTTCATCAGACACTTCTAATTTAAGTAAAAATAAGAGTATTTCTGAAAAAAAGTAAAAAGGGAATCAAAACTGAAAAAAATATAACTATTAAAATTTACAAACCCTAAAAAAAATTTTGGGTTTCCCCGTTACCTTTTTCGCGGATGATTTCTTTGGCACCATCTTTAGCAGATATTTTTTAAAAAAAACTAATTTTGAACGAAAATGATCGAAAAATTTGGGAAACAATAGCGCTAAATTTTTCGGATTGATTAACTGATAATTTCAGATCTGTAAATTTTTTTGAAAGGAAAGGTTTTACATACAGTTAAAAGTTGTGAGGGAGGGTATTTTCCCAAAGCGATTGTTGAAGTGACTGATACTAACTCGGGCGGGAATTTTTTGATTTTTGTCCGCCAAAATTAATGTTAAATTCGTGGCTATTATGTTGCCACGTCTCGCCGGCTGAGAAACTCTCTCAGCTGTCGGCTGAGGTACCGTAACCCATATATATATATATATATATATATATATATATATATATATATATATATATATGAGAAAAATGTATATCAGCCCGCGGGCTGAGAGTACTCTCTCAGCCTGCGGTGACGTGGCTCGATTTGTCACCTCACTGACTTGCGGCCCGCTTTTAGGGAGAAGTTAAATTACCAAATACCCCTTATGATAACTTTTTCTTATTGTTTATTATTATTTTTCTCCCCTTTTATTTTGCCGCTCTTTATAGGATATAAATTACTTTTCGCCTTATTTCTTTACCTCTTTTTTGTAAGATCTAGTTTCTCCTTTTGAGCGTGGGATAAATTTTTTTTTGAAAATATAAAATCTTTTCAGATCAATCTTTTCAGCCTGCGATAAAATTCTACTTTATAGTTTATTTTTTTTATATATAATGTAGTCAGAGTCTTTGGTCGCATTGTACATTTAAACTGCGACCTTAGTCAAAGTCTTTGGTCGCAGTGTACATGGTGAAATGCGACCAAAGTCGCAGTGTTGTTATTGATAAAGATGGCCAGCAACTGCAATCTAGGGTTGCATTACATAGACTGCGACTTTGGTCGCAGTACGTTAAGTAATTAATTTTTTGAATATAATGTAGTCAGAGTCTTTGGTCGCATTGTACATTTAAACTGCGACCTTAGCCAAAGTCTTTTGTCGCAGTGTACATGGTTAAATGCGACCAAGGTCGCAGTGTTGTTATTGGTAAAGATGGCCAGCAACTGCAATCTAGGGTTGCATTACGTGGACTGCGACTTTGGTTGCATTACGTTGTCTGTTGTCTGATGCGACTTGGAGTCAGTCTGTGAGACGCGACCTGTCATAAAGATTTTATGAGATCTTTTAACGTCAAGTCTATGTTGACGAACCCCGCACCATTCGTTGTTTCCCGAAGCGGTTGTGTACGCGTCGTTCTTCATTGGGTTTAGGCGTTAATGTCTTTTAATGCCAAACTGGCGCTGGCGGTTGGAGACCATTAATGCCGACGATTCTGATTAATGAACCATTAATTATGGTTATTATGGGCTGCCTATAAATAGGGCTCACCCTCTCCCTTTAACAGTCCATAATTAGACTGTTTTCTTTCGAGAGCAATTGCTCTGAGAATTTCCGTCTTCTTCAGAGTCTCTAACAGGGGCCTGCCTCCATGGATGAAGATGACCCTATTGACGAACTTGATCGATGTTCGTCCACAAGGGAAGAAGTCATAGACCTCATCGTCCACAAGGGAAGAAGTCATGGTCCTCGTCGTTCACAAGGGAAGAAGTCATGATCCCTGACGAGGACTTAATCCTCACCGAGATCTGCTCTGACTTGATGCACCAGTCAAGCTTGCTGGTAACGGATGGTCAGAGTGGGTATGGCGGCGGGGGATGTGGTGGATATAGTGGTGGGTAGCATACCTTGTGAGGTCTCACTCTCCCTCTCTTACCCCAGAAGTCACATCGAGGAAACTCCATGCTCACTGGATAACCTTCTGGTGAAGAGATGTTCATAAACGAAAGATTCTGCTGCCACCAGACCTCCAGGAGAAGATTGCTCTTAGTAGTCAACAAGGGCTCTTCTTGGCTCTTTTGATGTTTTGTCTTCTTGGCTACTTTGATGTTTAGTCTTCTTTGTAACACTCAATCTTATTGATTCTGCTGCTACCAGACCTCAAGAAGAAGATTGCTCTTAGTCAACAAGGGATTTTTTTGATGTTTAGTCTTCTTTTGTACTGCTGTATTTGTAACACTCAATCTTATTGTATAAGAGATCATTTTGTATCATTTGCACATGCCTGGAGATAAATGCCTGGACATAAATAAAAGCATATTTGTTTTTTTTAATAAACTACGAACTTTTTCGCAGCCATGCATTGCAACAAAACAACTATGACCATAAATGACACTGCGACCAAGGTCGCATAAGATACATTGCAAACAGTAACTACTGCGACCAGGGTCGACGCTGTGAGCAAAGTCTGCGACTAAGCAACTGCTGCGGTGACGTGTCACCTCGTCGCAGTGTTGTTGTTGATTAAGACTAAAGACCAGCAATAGCGACCAAGATTGCAGATTATTTTTTTAAGACTGCGGCCATCAACTGCGACCAATGTCGCAGTGTTGTTGTTGATTATTTATAAAGACCACCAACTGCGACCAAGGTGTGATGTTGATTAAGAGTAAAGACCAGCAACTGCGACCAAGGTCGCTGTGTATTTTATTAAGACTAAACACCAACAACTGCGATCAAGGTCGCAGTTATTTTATTAAGACTACGGTCGTTTATTTTATTAAGACTACGGTCAGAAACTGCGACCAAGGTAGCAGTGTTGTTGTTGATTAAGACTAAAGTCCAGCAACTGCGACCAAGGTCGCAGTGTATTTATTAAGTCTGCGTCCAGCAACTGCAACCAATGTCGCAACCTTTCATTTTAAAAATTTATAAGGGTGAAGTAATATAATTATTAACTGCGACCAAGGTCGCAGTATATTCGTTTAGCGTAAAATATTTAAAATGAAGGTTTGTAACAATTGTACAGCATTTTCAACCAAGACATAGTAGTAAAAAATGTAATTCACACAATTAACTTTAGAAAACAGATTTATATATATTTTAAAAAAAACAAAATACAATTTTTTTAAACTTCTAATCCTCGTCATCACCATCGTAATGAGAATATTTTTTTAAACTTCTAATCCTCGTCATCACCATCGTAATGAGAAAGAAGTTTGCGACTTTGGTCGCAGTACTGAAGGAGGTCGCATTGCTATACGATAGCATGTTTCCTCCGGTATTCTTTATTCTGTATTAAGTATGCGACCATGGAATATTTTTTTACTTTTCAATGCTAGAAGTCGCTGTCGTCATATAAAAGGGGTATTTTTGTCAATTTGTTTCACGATTGTTTAGGCGGGTTTTTTTTGATTTTTTGGCGCCCACACTCTGCGACCGATGTGTGGCATATATTCAGCCACGTCCCGCAGGCTGAGAAACTCTCTCAGCCCGCAGGCTGAGGTACAGTAAGCCCTATATATATATATATATATATATATATATATATATATATATATATATATATATATATATATATATATATATATGGGGTTACTGTACCTCAGCCAGCAGGCTGAGAGACTTCTCTCAGCCGGCGGACGTGGCAAAATCACCGCCCCACATCTGTAATCAATTTTGGCGGACAAATCTTGAAAAATCCCGCCCAATTTAATGCCAGTCACCTCAACATTGTATTTTCCGAAATACCCTCCCTCACAACTTTCTACCTTATGTAAAAAAGTTGGCTTCCAAAAAAATTTACAGCTCTAAAATTTCAACCGGCGATTCTGATCCAAAATAGTTATTTTCTTTCACAAATTTGATCCTTTTTAAAAAAATATATTTGCAACTGATGGCGCCTAAGAAATCATCCGTGGAAAAAGGTACTACAAAAAATGATATTTTCAAAAATTTTTAGCGTTTGTGTATTTTAATAGTTTTAAATTTTTTCCAGATTTATTTCCGAGGTCGCATTTTTTTTATTTTTTTATTTTAATCATGGAACCATGGTCGCAGTTAAGAAAGAGATTTTGAAAATTTAGATGTCGAATAAATTTTTAAATTTATAAATTTTGTAACATGACGATAAAGGTCCTATTTTTTTAAAATTTTTTATTTCCTTCTATTTTTACTATGTCGCAGTATTTTCGAAAAATTGATCTGCATACACTGCATGCGACCTCGGTCGCAGTTGATAAAATTATAGTTTCAGATTTGTGCGACTTTGGTTTTTTTTTTTCTTTGGACCTTTCCTTGTAGCCGAATGCGACGTTGGTCGCAGTATATGAAACTTACTTTTTTTTCTTATATACTGACGACATGGGGTCGCAATTGTTTAAATATGAGTTGTCGTCTCTTGCGACCAAGGTCGCAGTGTATTTAACGTCATTTGTTTTATCATACTTGGGTCGCAGTTGTTTCTGATTGCAGTGTAGTCTTATGCGACCTTGGTCGCAGTGTCGAACCGGGTCGCAGTTGTTTCTGATTGCACTGTAGTCTTCTGCGACCTAGGTCGCAGTGTTGACCCGGTTAGCAGTTTTTCTTATTGCACTGTAGTCTTATGCGACGTTGGTCGCAGTGCGGTATTGTGGTCGCAGCTGTTTTTATTGCAGTGTAGTCTTATGCGACCTTGGTCGCAGTGTCGACCCTGGTCCAACTTTATGTTTGCAATGTATGATTGTGACTGTGGTCGCAGTTATAAAAGAAAATATGCTTTTTACAAACATTGGTCGCAGTGTATGATCGCACTGTAGTCTTATGCGACACTGGTCGCATTGTCGTCCGGTGCAAGTTGTTTGTGTTTACATTGTATGACTGCGACCGAAGTCGCAGTTTATTAAAAACAAATATGCCTTTGACCCCCTTATAATTTTTAAATGATCATTGGTCTGAACTGTTTAATTTTTCTTACTATGTAGGTAAACAACAGGTAAAGGTTCGTCCTCTGAGATCAAGCCTGAAACCTATGTGCGAGTTCATGAAGAAATTTAAAAAGTACATTCACGGTGCCAAAGACTGCGACTGTTTTATTACTCCTTACTAAAGACTGCGACTTAAGTCGTAATTACCCGTATGTGAAGAAAGCTATATTACTCCTTACAAAAGACTGCGACCTAAGACGCATACCCAAAAAAAAAAAAGATTTCACAACCGGAGATTATTTTCAAATAAGATTGCGACCGAATATTAAAACGGTCGCATTTCTGAAACTTTAAATCATTTGTTATAGGTCGCAGTACCTCATAGACTTAAAGAGAAAAATTCAATATTTAAGAAATTGTTTTTAAAAAAATGAAACAATTAAAACCTGTTGATCGGCATGCAAAGATGTCAACCCTTCAAGATTTTCAATATTCTGAGAGAAAGTAGAACCAGATGCAATATCTTCCATATTTAGATCGCCAGTAGACTGCTCAGACGTCGACATTAAATATTTTGGAGAAAAAATTGATCTGAAAAGATTTTATATTTTCAGAAAAAAGTTTATCGCAGGCTGAAAAGGAGAAACTAGATCTTTCAAAAAGAGGTAAGGAAATAGGGGGAAAGTAATTCATATAAAATAACCTAAAACCTATAAAGAGCGGCAAAAAAAAGGGGGAAAATAATAATAAACAATAAGGAAGGTTACCGAAAGAGTTGCTTTTCATAAGGAGTATTTGGTAATTTAACTTCTTCCTAAAAGCGTGCCACAAGTCAGTGAAGTGACAAATTGAGGCACGTCACCGCAGGCTGAGAGAGTACTCTCAGCCCGCAGGCTGATATACATTTCTCTCTCTCTCTCTCTCTCTCTCTCTCTCTCTCTCTCTCTCTCTCTATATATATATATATATATTACAATCTTATTCAATTTATCCTAATGAATGAGTATATTATGATTCCCTCGCAAAAATCTTTGTGCAGTATGTTTCTCTATTTTATGGAAATGAACCTTGTTGAATTAAAAAAATAATCTGAAACCAAATATCAGGTTCAGCTTTTGCATGGAAGGGTGCCACTAGGGAAAAAAAACCATTAACAAAAAGAGGCCAAACTCGCTGTAGGGGTGGGGGTGAGTTTTTGGGAGTCCCATGTTCAGGGAAAAAAAAGAACAGAAAAAGAGCCTCTGTGTTTCCGTCTGTAGGGATTTGGGGAGGGGGTTGGTGGTGGGGGAGGGGTAACATTTGTATCAATGAGATTTCTGTTGATCTTTGCATACACGCCATATATCATCAACTGATTAAACCTGTCAATGATGCAATTTCTTCTTCTAATCATCTTCAACCATCAGCGAAATAATACTTTACAAAGCAGTCCTAAACCAGTTCCATTCTTGTTCCAACAGAAGTACTAAATGAAAAAGGGACAAGAGGCACTGTTATATGTAACATTTATACTCATAAAGAATTGAGTTGCCACAAATTAACCAATAATTTTCCACAAAGAAATTTCTTATGTCTTTGTGGTGGATAAAAACCAGCTTACCGTGGATCGAACCCACCACAAGCGATTTGAAAAGCTCCCCAGTTGGTACCTGTCTGAGCAGACACAGGAAAAAATACCTTTCAGGTTAGGAGCACCAATGTGGTGCTGATTTAAGACACTCGGGCGTGAGAATCAGTTGGTGGAATGGAAAGTCCGGCAGATGACAATTGCCGGGGTAGCGGATGGAGGTGTCACGCAGAGGAAACCTGCGGGCGTGAGAGGAAGGACCGATCGAGGATAACTGTCATTGTGGTGGATGGAAGGACGCAGAGGATAACTGCGGGTGTGTTGGTGCACTTGCAGAGGAGAACAGGGTGATGGTGTGATGTGTATGCTCAGAGGATTAGGGAAGTGATCCCCTTTTCCTAGAAGAAGAAAGATTATATATACCTGACGTGGATGCAGGCGTAGAGGCAGAATTGAGGGACTGTTGTTACTGCACGATCTGCACGTACCGTATTTGTTGTAACGACCGTGGTCATTCGTGCTGGTCAGTTAGGATTGCATGCCGGGAATCCGCCACTGTCTATAACTGCTCGTAGTGATACGGGCGTTACATGTTTTGAACGTAATGGAGGAAGGAGTTGCATAAGTATTGGCAGAGGTCATGGACGGTCTATTGATGGAGCTTTAGGTTTGGAGTTGGGACCTTCGGGCTTTGGGATATGAAAGATCTCGGAGTGAAGAAGACACAGAGGTGGGGACTTTAAAGTGGTAAGGGCCTCAGAGTGGTGGAATGCAGCGCCGGACTGAGGACGTTTTCAGGATGGAGGGTAGCTTCCGGATGGCCAGGAGTGGCGGAGGCTCCGGGATGGACTTTGAGAGTTGTGGATTTCTTGGGGGAAGCTCTCGGTAGCTTGGGCACGTCATCATCCTGATGAGGGTCAAATTTTGACCATGACAGATGCTCTTCAATTGCTGGAGTCTGCAAAAGGGAAGTGAGGAAGTGAAGATACTCAGGTGAATTATATATGCTTCAAAACTCATTATGACGCTTGTGGGCAGACAAGTACGACAAATCTTTTTGGATCACTGTGGATCTTATGGAATTAATTGTTGGTTGCACAACTGGCTACCAGTTGTCACATCAGGCGACTGATCTCTCAAAATGTTGTATCCTGCGTCTCTTCGAATTTTTCCATCATTATGACTGGGTGTAGGGTTTATGGCTTGACGATGACAGTTGATCTTCTGCTTTTACCGTTGATCGAAAATCTCGAGACGTGGACCGATTTTTCAGGGATTTAAGAATTTGAATTGGAGGCAATTTAGCTTCTCATCCATCCGTAAATTTGGGGAGATTTTGTGGGAGGAAGTCATTTTTTTGTCTTCAAAAACCCTTTATTCGAAATCTTAATGTTTTTTTTCTTTGCTGCGCCGCCATGTAGTCCTCCTTTCTTTTTACTAGATGGAGAAAGGAAAAGGAGAGGGAGGTGGATAAGAAAAAATGGTCAGTCTCTTTAGGCTCTCTTTTAGGGAGTCTAAAAGGTGTGTCACATCAGTCGCCATGAAAGGGCTGTTACGGTGCATTAGTCGCCATGACAGGGTGCCGTCGTCTAGAATAATATGTAGGATTCTTGCTTCAGCTGGATCGGGCAATCTGATTTTTCGGTTGCACTCTTCGATGATCAAATCTTCAGTGTTCAACATTGGAGGTCTATTAATGGTGGCAGGATTGGAGCGCTTGGATCTGGATCTACTATATTTCTTTTCAAAAAATGTAAACATAGAGATAAAAAAGAACTTGTATTATCTTTGTTAGATGTAATCAAATAAATATAATGGAATGGTGTTTGAAATGGAAATATTTTGGATGGAAATTGATTTTTGAATGAAAGTATTTAATGCTTAGACTTGCGTGGCTTGTTTTTATCATTGACTTTAGAATTGGTATAACCATGTCTCTTCAGAGTGCTGATCTCTACCTCCGGTATGGTTGGTTGGATATGGAGTGGTTTGTTGAGTTTGTGCTGTGTTTTGAGTGAGAAAAATTCCATCAGCGGTACCAGCAAATTTTGGCCTCCAAGTGGGGGATATCTCATCAACGGAATGAGGACTCCAATGGGGGATCCACCGGGAGGGTTTTAACTGCTCGTAGGCTAATCGAGAGGGAGCTCGTAGGATGGGGCTGCGTTACTGTCTTCGAGTCAGGGAATTTCCATCAATGGGACGTGCAATCGCTTGGCTTCTGAGTGGGGGAAATCCCAACGGCGAATTGAGGACTCTGAGTGGGGGAAAGCCTCACAGTGGAAAGTTTCGACTGGTCGTGGGCTAATCAAGAGGGAGCCCGTAGGCGGCGCTTGCATTGTCGTCTTCGAGTTGGAGAATTCCCATCAACAGAATGAGGACTCAAGGGAAATCCTAGCTGCAAAGGGTTTCGACTGCTCGTAGGCTGGCGCTTGTGTTGCCGTCTTTGAGTGGGGCAAATTCTATCAGCGGGTCGTGCAAGCATTTGGTTTCAGAGCGGGGAAATCCCAGCTACGGAATGAGGACTCCGAGTTTGGGAGATCACGGCAGCGGAGTTGGGTTCGCAGTCTCTGAATGGGGAAAATCCCATCAGCAGAGCGAGAACTTGGTATGATTGTAATAATTAGGATCAAAATATATTTTTATTTGGTAATTGAAATAAAACACATGGAATATAATCAAAATTCGGGGGGATCGTGGATGTACTGCCATGTTTTATGGAAGATCCGAGATCACTCAAATCGCTTTGTATTGGGTAATCATGTGTTGCGGTTGGGTAGGCGACAGAGCGTTCGGCTGTCTTAATCTGGAGGCTGCTTTCGGGATAAGGACATATTTTTTTGAGGAAGCCCTGGCAGACAAGCTTTTTCAGGTATTTTTGGAGGCCCAAGCAGTGGACGGTCTTGTGCCCTTTACCGTCGTGGTAGGAACAATATTCTTCTGCTCCGGGAGATGTAGGATTGTACCGGATTTATCTCAGGCGCATGACCCATGCTTGGTCCTTGATGGCATTGAAGACCTCGTTGATGGGGAGTCTGAGCGGAGTGAAGTGCTTTGTCGGCTTGAAGGCTCGGAGCGAATTCGGTATAAGAATTGGGAGCGCCTTTTTCTTGTAGGTAAGCTACTCCTGATGCAGGTTCCTAGCTACAGTAGTAGCTTCATACTGCAGCTTTGACTTTTCTCTGTTGTCGTCGCATTTGATAGAGTGGTTTGTGGAGCTCTTCATTGCTTTTTCCAAGTGGATGTAAGGCTGAGCTCGGGATAAAACCTCGCTCATCCGAGTGACATTGTGCTTCAGTAGATGCTTGTACATGGGGTGAGAAAATTGCAGCATGCTTATGAATGCGAGTACAGAAACATTCTCACCGCTGTTTGAAACTTTGCCAGCTTGGAACTTTACCAATTGGCTCTAGAAGTAACTGATATAGGACTTGAGGTTGTCGTCCTGTCTCATTTTGACGGTGAAGAGGTGGTGGTTGTTCCTCTTGGCTTCTAGGCGAGAGGCTACTGAGTGAGGAATTTTTCGGTTACTCCTCGAAATTGTAGAGAGAATGTGGCGGTAAGGAGTAGAACCAATCGAGCCCACGCCTTTCAAACTAGATGGAAAGGCTAGGCACATGAGCGGATCATTGCGGGAAGAGACTACCATTTTGTCTTGTAAGTGTCTGATGTGTTGAATTGGGTCACTTGTTCCGGAGTAGTAGTCAAAAGTTGGGAGTTGCGAACTTCTTTGAAAACTTGCACTCCAGGATCTCTTCAGAGAGGGGAGTTGGAGACTCTAGCAGCGACATGTTTCGGCCCTCTTTGGAGTTGGAGTTTAGCCTCCTTGATACGTCTTTGGATCAAGTTGTCGAGGGCTCAGATGTCAGGAGATTCTTCGACTCTTCTCTGAGTCTGGCGGTGATAAGCTTCTGCTGGAAGCGAGGTGAATTGGCCTCATTATCGAAGTCTTCGTGGACGGGAGATGTCGGTCTAACCGCCTTGGATTTGTGATGGGCCCATCTATCCGAGTCTCTCCGATTCCAGGCTCACTTTCCGGCTGCATTTGCTTCTGGGCTATCGGGAGGGTGGCGATCTGCATTTGGAGTTGGTTGTTGAGCTGTCTCAGCGTTTCCTGCTCATGGGCGGCTCTCTCGTGGTCGAGGGCTGTTGCTTCCGGTCATGATCTAACCGGTCATGCTGCTCCATCTGCGCCTTCAATTCGGTAAGCATATGAAGGAGCTGGTCTTCGAATAACGACGTCGGTCGGACGCTGGCAGTTGCCCCTTAAGGTAACGAGCCAATGTTCTCGGTCGGATGCTGTTGATTGACATCAGGTGGGGGGATCGTTCCCCGGCGGTGTTGTTGGTCTTGCTTTTTAACGGAATGCCGTTGTGGTGATGTTTGCTTTCTCGAGGCCGTTGGCATTAGGGGAGAGGCTTTTTGTGGAAGGTTTTGGTTGGATGGGAAGGAGACCCCGAGTATGGACTCAGATCTCAACGAAAACACCAGTTTATTGTGGATAAAAACCAGCTTATCATGGATTAAACCCACCAAAAACGATTTGAGGAGCTCTCGGATGGTACCTATCTGAGCACACACAGAAACGACACCTTTCAGGTTAGGAGCGTTGGTGTGGTGTCGGCCTAAGACCCTCAAGGCATGAGAATTAGTAGGTGGAATGGAATGAAAGTTCGACAGAGGACAATTGCTATAAGGCAGGGGATGGAGGTGTCGCGCAGAGGATAACTGAGGGCGTGGTAGGAAGGACCGACAAAGGATAACTGTGGGTATAGTGGATGAAAGGACCGCGCAGAGGATAACTATTGGTGTGTTGGTGCACTGGTAGATGAGAACTGCCTAGAGAGGTGGTGTGATGTGTATGCTCAGAGGATTAGGGAAGCGATCCCTTTCTCCTAAAAGAAGAATTATATACACCTGATGTGGATGCTGGTGTGGAGGCGGAATTGAGCGATTGTTGTTACTGCATTATCTACATGTGTGAGATTTGTTGTAACGATCGTAATCATTTGGAGATGTGCTAAAATCCTTAGCCTTTTTGTAATAGAACTCAATATATGATTTATTATTTAATAATATCATTTTCATTTTATGTGAATTTGTATGGACAAATGATTGTGCTAGATACATGTGTCTTGTGTTCTATATTGTAGATGACCTGGTGTGTAGAGTTCGGCTTACACACAGAAGATCAGATCATCGAAATATAAGTTAGGTTCATAATCTTAGCTGGAGTTGGATACACCATCGGTAGGATTGTAATGCAATCTTCTGCAATAGTCTATCTTGAGTATATGAGACTGTTTGATGTCTCAGACTATTGCATTATTGCACTTTATGTGTATTGGACAGGACCAAGTTGAGGTAATTTTCTATATCCTGACTATATTAGAAAATAACACCGCATGTTTATTATGAGCTAAATGTTTAATAGATATGTGCATATTATACTGGTCACTTTAATTCATCAAGAAGTGAGATTTTTTCAATAGCTTCAGTGAGTTGAGTGATAATGCAATGTGTACGATGGACTTTATTCATAAACGGAATTCACGTCCCGTATGAGGGAATGATGATATCCTGAAAAGCTTATAAGTTTTGTGCATGTCAAACCCTACTGGTAGATTTAATTATCCGACATGACAAATAAGTTAAGTGGCAGGTATAAAGGACAAGATGTCAATTAAATAAAATTGTTAGTAATTTAATTTAAATGATGGACATCGAAAATCTTAACGTGGGGAGATTTTAGGCATATAATAATAAAAATCTCGATAGTAATTTTGAGATAAGGATAGAAGTGTAATTATAATTCTTAAGTGGATTGAATTATAATTTATGAAATTAACGATTCTAATTCGGGTTGAATTATTGTTTCCTAATTTCATTAGAAGTCTGATCCTTATTTAATTCTTGGTCCCTATCTTAGTTTATATAAAACCTCCTATAGTTCTTGGCCGCAATATGCAAAATAAAGAAGAAACAAAAAGAGAAAAATCCTAGTTTCTAAAAGGCAGTTGAAAAGAGCTGAAGGAGAGATCGGAAGTTTGGAGCCCACCCTCCATCTGATCTAGCGCTTTGGGACTACGATAGAATATCGCGAGGTGTTCGAGTCGTCTTCTTAGTTCGTAGTTGAAAATTGCTAACGAGATCAATCCAGCGAGACCTTGAGGTATGATCTCAGTTTTCATTAAATATATAGGATTGCATGTGTTGGTTGTTGGGATCAATCTGACAACTAATCAATATCACTGAAATATCACCTATCTAATTGGCCAGGTCAGTTAATATCAGGTGGGAGGTTTTCCGTTCAATAGAACGTTCCTTAATTTAAGAACCAGCTTTCAATTACCTTACTTGGTTAAACACCAATTAGACGGGTATAAGTCAGTCTTAATATACTGATATTCAGTATATCCTCTGTATAAAGAAATTAATTCACTTATACAGTACTTGGAGCGAGGTACGCTTAAAGCGAATCTCCTTAAGATAATTACGTCCCCCGCACCGGTGCTAACGGGTTACTGACGCTGGTCTCCCAAGATACAACACTCCTTCACGGTATTTGGATAGCACTACCAAATTACAGTACAGTCGAACCGTAGTTAACTAGTACTTTCACAGGATTATTGAAGCAGCGGGACAAAGACAAATTTTGAGAGAATATTTGCCTTTACTTTGGAGTAGCACCCACTGTAGAGAAGAAGGAAGGTAGAAGAATATTCTTCTTTGGAAGTCCCAGATTCAGACAACAATTCTATTAAAGAATCTGTTGAATTTTCTGAGCCCTCTTTCAGAACGAATTTTTGCAGAATCTCTTTTGGAAGCCGCTTCGGAAACCGAGTTAATGATTTCCCACTTCCCTTTGGAAGTTACTTCAACTGAGAGAGAGAGAGAGAGGACTCAGTTTAGAACGTAGAGAGAGTTTGATTTTTGTGTGTTTTAATTGAGAGAATCGGAGCTCCGGGAGGGGCATTTTGGTCCGAACCCAACCGTTGCAACGGTTCGGTCTGAACCGTTGCAACCGCAGCAACCGCCCAACTGCCGCGACAGTTTACATACAGCCATTGCGCGGGGCTGTTCGGATCCGGATAGCGGAGCGGGTATGCTCCGCGCAACCCATTCCCGTGAGACCCGGTTCAAAAAGAACCAGGCCGGGTAGGGAACCCGAACTCGAACCCAGATCCGAACCCGGACCCAGTCCCTGTCCCGAGCCCGTGCCGGCGCAGGCCGGCCGCCCGGTCGCCGCCATCGCCAGCGGCGGCGCGTGCGCGCATGTGCGAGCATGGTTTCCTCCCAATCGCGCGTGAAAACTCCAAGTACCCAAAGGGTACGCCCTTTGTTCCCATTTTTCTCTATTTAAACACTTCAAACTTCCATCCCATGGCCAATGTGGGACTAAATGCCTTTAGCTACCTTTAATCCCATTTTGGCTTTGAATTAGGCAATCTTTAGACTTGAATATCTCATTCATTCGAAGTCGGAATTGAACATGTGAATATACCACGTTCATCCCCAATGGAAGGAGAACACACTCCAACCATCTCCAATTGATTCGATCAACGGATCTTGCCGTAATTCAATTCAAAGATTCACATATATTCTTCATATTCCAACAATCCCCCACAATGAATGGAGATTCAAGGAATTGACACACAAAGAGACTGACTCTATTGTGAAAGGTACTTTAGAAAAGAAACTGTATCAGGATAGGTGAACTAGGTTTTGAACCTTCCATAGCGAAAGCTTTACCGGACTTACTGGCTAATCAGTGAACTAGGTCTTGAACTGTTAGCCGTTAGTGTAAGCCAAGTCAACAAGCTTCACACAGTGACTTTCCAAATCAACTTTGGTTCTCGGTTGTGTCCATTTTGGCCCTAGACATTCTTGGTTTCAGAGAGTATCTTTAGAGAATAACAGCCTCCATAGAAATTCTCAAAGAGCCGACCCAACTCTATACTCACATAGGTGATCGTCCTATTAAAAGTAGTCTACTCTACTCCACTTGTTTAGTAACAAGATATAGGCATCATTAAAAGCGTTAAGCTTATCCTTAATCCACTTTTAGAAAGCACTTTGTGCACCATAGGAATGGATTGGAGTCAAGCTCCCAAGTGCTTACTTGCTGAGTCAATCATAACTAGTTTTTCCTCTTGAACTTAGTCCGTGGGATCTCCAGTCGCTAAGTGAGGTTTCCATTAAGCTGACTCGGTAAGGTTAGACTTTTAGACCCATTCCCCTTGATGCGCAGTTTATTCGCTCTCCACTTAAACCTTTAGTAAGCAGATCCGCTAAATTATCTTTTGATGAGACAAAGTCAATAGAGATAATTCCATTTGAGAGCAACTGCTTCACAGTATTATGTCTACGACGAATATGTCTAGACTTACCGTTGTATATAACATTTTGTGCCCTAGATATAGCTGCTTGATTATCGCAGTGTATGCATATAGCGGGCACTGGCTTTTGCCATAATGGTATATCTTCCAAAAATTATCGAAGCCATTCTGCTTCTTCTCCGGCCTTATCTAAGGCTATGAATTCCGATTCCATAGTGGAACGGGCAATACATGTTTGCTTGGAAGATTTCTAGGATACCGCTGCTCCTCCTAGAGTAAATACGTATCCGCTAGTTGATTTTGATTCCTCAGAATCTGCAATCCAATTAGCATCACTGTATCCTTCAAGATAGGTGGATATTGTCCATATCTCAAGGCATATTCCTTGGTATGTGATACGTAACCCAATACTCTTAGTAGAGCAGTCCAGTGTTGATCACTAGGATTGCTAGTGTATCTGCTTAACTTGCTTACAGTGTCAGCAATATCGGGTCTAGTGCAATTCATCAAATACATTAGACTTCCGATAATCTGAGAATACTCCAACTGGCGTATTTCAGTTCCTGTATTCTTATGAAGGTGGATTGTGGGAGAAAAGGATTAGTATTCTCTTTTATCTCATGATCCTTGAATATTTCTATCATCTTCTCCACGTAGTGAGATTGAGATAGACTGATTCCATCTGGTGTTCTGGTGATTTTAATTCCTAAAATTACATCAGCAACCCCCAGATCCTTCATGTCAAAACTATTGGATAACATTCTTTTAGTGGACTTAATAATTTCAATATTAGTCCCAAGTATCAACATGTCGTCTACATAAAGACAAATAATGATACATGCATTTTCAACTGTTTTAGTGCAAACACACTTATCGCATTCATTGATAGTGAATCCATCTTTGATCATGACACTATCAAATTTCTCATGCCATTGTTTTGGAGCCTGCTTTAGACCGTATAAGGATTTTACCAATTTACACACTTTGTGTTCTTGGCCCTTGACTATAAATCCTTCAGGTTGCTCCATATATATTTCTTCATTTAATTCACCATTTAAGAATGTAGTCTTGATATCGATTTGATGGATATCTAAGTTATGCAATACTGTAATTGCAATCAACATTCGAATGGAGGTTATTCTTGTTACTAGTGAATAAGTATCGAAGTAGTCAAGTCCTTCTTTTTGTCGATAACCCTTGGCTACTAATCTAACTTTGTATTTATCGATAGATCCATCGGGTTTTAATTTTCTTTTAAAAATCCACTTGCACCCAATTGGTTTACTGCCAGGAGGCAAGTTAGCCAATTCCCAAGTATGGTTACTTAGTATGGATTCTATTTCGCTATTTATACCTTCTTTTCACATTTGTGCTTCTGGGGTAGACATAGCCTCTTTAAATGTTTGAGGCTTGCTTTCAATAGCGTATGCTACGAAATCTGGACCAAAAGATTTTGAGATTCTAGATCTCTGACTTCTTCTTGGTTCAATTTCCGCATTAACAGTTGGTTCCTCGGGGCTTTCGTCTCTGAACGCCATCTCATGTGTTCTTTTCCCAGAAGTCTTATCTGTTTCCCGTTTATATGGAAAAATGTCTTTAAAAAACACAGCATCTCTAGATTCGATAATCATGTTTACATGAATATCTGGTATTTCTGATTTATGAACCAGAAATCTGTAGGCACTACTATTCAAGGCATAGCCTATGAATATGCAGTCCATAGTTTTTGCTCTCAACTTAGTCTTTTTAGGTAATGGTGCTAGTACCTTTGCAAGGCACCCTCACATTTTGAGGTAATGGTAGGAAGGTGTCCTTCCATGCCATAACTCAAATGGTATAAGATCATGTTTCTTATGGGGTACTCTGTTTAGAATATAATTTGTAGTTAACCGAGCTTCCCCCCACAAGTTCTGCGGAGCTCCAGAACTTACGAGTATGGAATTGACCATCTCCTTCAAAGTTTTGTCTTCCGTTCAGTAATTCCATTTTGCTGAGGAGTATATGGTGCTGTTGTTTGATGGATTATACCAAATTTAGCACATAACTCACTAAAATCATTTGATTCATATTCTCCGCCTCTATCGGATTTTAGAATCTTGATATTCTTGTTGAGTTGATTCTCAACTTCGGCTTTATATATTATAAACATATTTATTACCTCATCCTTACTGTTTAAAAGATACACATGACAGTATCTTGTTCAGTCATCAATAAAAGTAATAAAATAATTTTTACCGCCTCTATTTGACATAAACTTCAAGTCACACAAATCGCTTTGAACTAACCCTAAAGGTTCTGTATTTCGATCAATTGAGTGAAATGAATTTTTCGCTAACTTGACCTCAACACAAATCTCACACTTACGAATTTCTTCCAAGTTGAGTTTAGGAATATATCCTAGATTAGATAAGTTCTTTAAAGACTTGTAATTTATATGCCCTAATCTAGCATGCCATAAAGTAGGAGATTTAAGCAAATAAACAGAAGATTTTCCTTTATTTATAAGTTTCGGGTATAAATACACAGACTTTTATCTACCATTGCAACATTGGCTTTAAAAAGTCCATCAACAAGATAACCCTTTCCCACATACATCCCTCCTTAGTAAGTACAAATTTATCTGATTCAAAAATCATTCTAAATCCTTTCTTACTAAGTATTGAACCAGAGATCAAATTCTTGCGGATATCTGGAACATGTAGCACATCGTTCAGAGTAAGCTCTTTTTCAGATGTCCACTTCAGGATGATCTTGCCTTTTCCTTCAACCTTGGAGACGGCTGAGTTTCCCATGAATAGTTGCTCATCTTGCTTTAGTTTTTGATATTCAGAGAATAATAATTTCTCAGAGCAGATGTGCTGAGTAGCCCTAGTGTCTACCCACTAATCCTTATTGTTGGTTGTCAGATTCACTTCTGACACCACAGCTGAAAGGTTTGGCGACGCATGGTCGGTCAAGTTTGTTTGTGGATGGTTCTTCTTGTTCTTTTTGAGACGGCTGCGACATTCATTTGCCTTATGCCCTTTTCTGTTGCAGATATAGCAGGTTCTCTTGAAGCGCATGTTCTTGCCTTCTTGGACCTTGCCTTTGTACCCCTGGGAAGTCTTCTTCCGACTTTAAGCCTTTGGAAGTAGACGCTTTCCCCTTTAAGTCTTCGATCACATTGGCTTTGGCTTCATAGGAGTTCTTACTGCTCCTTTTCTCGGACTTTCAGTTGTCTTCTTTGATTCGAAGCCTCACAATGAGATCTTCCAACTTCAGCTCCTTGCGCTTGTGCTTCAGGTAGTTCTTGAAATCTCTCCATGCAGGTGGGAGTTTCTCCACGATAGCAGCAATCTGAAAGGTTTCAGGTAGAATCATACCTTTGGCTTCTATCTCGTTCAAGATAAGTTGGAACTCTTGCACCTGACTGATTACAGTCTTGCTGTCCACCATTTTGTACTTCAGAAATCGTCCTACGACGAACTTCTTGGTACCAGCATCCTCAGTCTTGTACTTCTTGTCAAACTGGCTCATAACTTCTTTGCCGTTGTGATGGGACTGTAGACATTGTAAAGAGTGTTATCCATAATTTCGGTAAAGGAAGTCATCTTGAGTCCATGCATCGACTGCAAGGACTGAGTCCCGATCAGTTCCGGGTTCTGGTGGATCTTCTTGTAGGAATTTGGCCAGATGAAGGTGGTCAAGTAGAAGAGCATCTTCTGTTGCCACCTCTTGAATTCTGTGCCATCAAATTTTCCTGGTTTCTCCGGCTTCGGGTTAGGAAGTGGAGTAGACATCAAAGCTTGTAGCTGCATGTTTGGTGCCTTGCTAGAGCTATCTTGATTTGTCTCAGACATTTTCTGCAAGTTCAAGCAGAATAGAAGTAAGAAACTTCAATATATAATTGTCTTAAGATTGTTGGTTGCTGGGATCAATCTGACAACTAATCAATATCACTGAAATATAACCGATCTAATTGGCCAGGTCGGTTAATATCAGGTGAGAAGTTTTCCGTTCAATAGAACGTTCCTTAATTTAAGAACCACATTTCAATTACCTTCCTTGGTTAAACACCAATTAGACTGGTATAAGCCCTCGTTCAGAACGAATCCAAGATTCAGACAACAATTCTGTTAAAGAATCTGTTGAATTTCTGAGCCCTCTTTCAGAACGAATTTTTACAGAATCTCTTTTGGAAGCCACTTCGGAAACCGAGTTACTGATTTCCCACTTCCCTTTGGAAGTTACTTCAACTGAGAGAGAGAGAGAGAGGATCTCAGTTTAGAACGTAGAGAGAGAGTTTGATTTTTGTGTGTTTTAATTGAGAGAATCGGAGCGCTAACCAGGCCGGGTAGGGAACTCGGTCCCGAGCCCGAGCCTGGCCCGGCACCGGCGCCGACGCTGGCACCGGCGCGACGTGCGCATGTGCGAGCATGGTTTCCTCCCAATCGTTACCCAAAGGGCACGCCCTTTGCTCCCATTTTTCTCTATTTAAACACTTCAAACTTTCATCTCATGGCCAATGTGGGACTAAATGCCTTTAGCTACTTTTAATCCCATTTTGGCTTTGAATTAGGCAATCTTTAGACTTGAATATCTCATTCATTCGAAGTCGGAATTGAACATGTGAATATACCACGTTCATCCCCAATGGAAGGAGAACACACTCCAACCATCATCCAATTGATTCGATCAACGGATCTCGTCGTAATTCAATTAAAAGATTCACATATATTCTTCATATTCCCAACAACATGTGCATATATTTTTATTGTTCATCCTATATTCGCTCAAAGGCGATCTCAGGAATTATTCGCACTTTCAGGTTGGCTAGGGTTGTATGTCGGGGAATCTGTCACTGTTCATAACTACTTGTACTGATAGGTGCATTACATGTTGTGAATGTGGGGGAGGAAGGAGTTGCAAAAGTATCGGCGGAGGTCATGAACAGTCTGTTGTTGGAGCTTCAGGTTTGAAGGTACACCTAGAGGGGGGGTGAATAGGTGTACGGCTAATCTAATGGATAAAATGCGAAAATTAAAAACTAATTGCAACAACACTTAATGCAACCAACGAGTGTAGCCGAATTCCCGGTGAAGGGCTCTGGACTAACTCCTCTTGATTCCTCTGAATAAGAGTTGGTGCGCTATATGAAGCTCTCGTGGTTAAGCACAAGTGAGGCACACAAACACACAAGCATGTATATGATATGACAATATGAATCATTGCACAGGGTAAAGAGAGAGATAGAGAGTAAGAGATAATGGATCAATCGAAACACAAGTAATTTGTTTCGAGGTTCGAGCCACTGCTCTACGTCCCCGCCTTCACACAGAAGGATCTTCACTATCTCTGTCCACACAGGACTCCCATACAGGGAACCTCCACTGAGGATTTGGGGCAATACAACAAGGGAGTACACAACTCCTCTCTCCAACCAATACAACCTCTCACTAGAGGCAATGCACAACCAACTCAAACACCACCTCACACAAGAGGGGTAGGCACTTAGCCAAACAACCACAATCCACCTCTTCACTAAGAGGGATACAAACTCAATCTCCACCTCTCACTAGAGGGAGCCAACCACAACTTCCACAATCACCTCACAATAGAGGGATACCAAATCAATCACCTCTCACAAGAGGGATATCACAATGATGGAAGGTTACAACTTGGTGGTTACACAGCCACAAACTAATTTTTTCACAAAATAAAGATCCTAAATAGATAGGATAGTAAGATAGCTCAAGTGTGGAAAATAAAGAGTTTGGAAATCAAAAACTCAAAGAAAACTATTGGGAAAACAACTAGGATAAGATTAAAATGAAAAACAAAAACCAATCCCAAAGTTTCTCCTTTTTCTTGAATTTTCCAACCCTTTAAAACAAAATAAAGATCAAATCTTTAAAGTTCTAAAAACTCTTTTTGAAACTTGAAATAAAACACTAGAAAGTAGAAAATTTTGGCTCTTAAATTCTTAGAGAAAACCAACACCAAATGGGGTATTTATAACCCAAAGAAAAATCTGCCCGTTGGCTGGCAAAAAGGTCAGAATTGACCTTCCGGTCGACCGGCCAACGGTCAAATTTTTGACCGTTGAGCCTTTCGGTCGATCGGGCCAGAACTAGAGAGCATTTGCTCTCTGGCCGGTCGACCGCTCGGTCGATCGTGCCAAGCCTCACGGTCGACCGTCCGGTCGACCGCCCCCACCAGAGAGTGGGGTACTTGCAGTCGGTCGACCACTCAGTCGACCGGCCCAAGTGGCAGGTCAGCGTGCACGTTCTTGTACACGTTGGTCGACCGGTCCAGTCGACCGACTCTGGGTCAGGTCTACCGGTCCGGTCGACCGCCAGAGCCTGGCATGGCTAATTTAGGGATTAGAAAACTTGGTTTTTATTATCCTATTAAATCCCATAAAATCTCTAAAAATCCACAAAAATCAGTTCTTATATTCTCTTTGAAATACAAACATGTGGGAAAAAATTCAACACAAATTTCAAACAATTTGAACCATTTTTGTGTCCTTGAAATTTTGCCGAAAACCAAAATCCGTATTTTCTAAAACTTGAATTTTTGAATTGAAACATCATTTTGTCCAAAACTCATCCAAATACAAAAATATGATATTGAAACAACTTTTAAAGCATGTTGTATATGGATATAATCCAATATACATATAAAGATATATCAATGTTTTTGACTACAAATCCGAAAATAAGTTTTGTTAAAACACAAAACTCCAAACACATGAATTGGCAAATCAAAATAAGTTTGTCTAAGATATGAAGCATACATGTATATAGAACAAATCTAATATATATTAAACCATGTAAACTTGTTTTGAATCTATCTATTCATGAAAACCAAGATCGGTTAAACCAAAACCGAAAATCAATAAACATGAAAGTGTGTGTGTTGTGAACTTGAGCATATCACACTATCTAATCTTCAACAAATGGATCTAAACTATAAAACTAAACATGGTACCGAAGTCTTCTTGACGAACTCCGTCTTCAAGCCGACTCGATCCAAACGTGATCCACCGAGCTTGACTCCAACGAGTGCTAGGGTATGAACTTTGACGCTCGGGCTTTTGAATCACCAAGTGAAAGCTCCAAAACACCTTTGTTGAAGCTGTCACCTACTAATATCTTGGTTAAATATCTGAAACTAAACATCACAAGATTATTAGTAAACAATAACTACATGAGTTAATCATCATCAAAACTAGAGTGGAAGGCTTTGGGCCAACAATCTCCTCCTTTTTGATGATAACAAAACTCATGGAGTTATATATGCATGGCATAAAGTTAAGCTTCAAGGAAGCTCCCCCTTAACTCATGCATAACAATAAACAATAAGATATATGCAATGAATATTAAACATGAATATGCATAAACATGCATAAAACAATGAACATGCTCTTGATACCAAACTTTTAAAATAAATTCCTTTTCCTTTTGTTTAAAATAAACATGTTCTTAAGTAAATGCTCTTAATACCAATAAAATAAAATATGTTCTCTTGATACCAATATCAACAAAACACCAAAACATAAACACAAATTCTCTTGATATCATTATGAAACAAACTTTGATATATAAACAAATAAACATGCATATAAAACATGCATATAAACTCAAATACTTCTCCCCCTTTTTGTCAATCATCAACAAAGGGGTCAAAGAAAATAATGTTCTCCCCCTTTTTGTCTTAAACAAAAATTAATAAGGGGTGAAATCAAAACAAAACTTTCTTGATCCAATTGTAAGGAAAAATATATCAATCTAGTGAAAAAATATATCATGATGCACTAAATCCAACTGTAAGTAAATAAAACATGTTGAAAAAGTCAATCAAAAATTTTGATTTTAATTGATACCAATAGAAGGTAATTTTTCATTAGGAGCATATGATACAAAAATAATCAATATCATTTTTCAATCATAAAGTGTGGGAGTAAAATACCAAAGGTAAACAAAACTAATTTGAAATATAATTTTTCTCCCCTTTTATGAAATACCAAATAAAATGATGCATAAGCTTGTATAAAATACCAATTGAAACATACTCAATTGAAATATAATAGACATTTAAGAAATCAAGCTTAGCATAAACAAAATTTGTGCTCAAAGATATAGAGATATAGTAAGCACAAATAAAACATATATATAGCATACAAAAAGAATGTCAATAGTGATACCAATTGAAAGAATCCAATGATACCAATTGAAAACATAATAAGATCAAGTGTATAACTCATATTTCCTACCACCCATTTCATGCACATGTTTAAAAAAGATTTTCAATAATAAACATACAAGGCATGGTCGCCCAACCAACCGCCCTTAAATGGGTAGGAGTTTTCAAAAATAAGTTTGAAAATAGTTTTAGCACAATTGAAAACTCTACCATAAGAAGAATACGAACTAGTTTAATGAAAAACTTGTAAACTAGTACGAAATCCTTTAAGTAAGGAATATAACAATATATATTCCATAAAATATGAAAATCACTAAACCAATTTCACTCAAAATCTATATGGCACATATAATACTCATGAAAACAAAATCATGAGAAAACATCAAGTAATATGAGTGTACAAGTTTTGTGAAAGACAAGTCATGAAAATAGGCAACGAGCTCAATAATGAAATTTCTTAAAAAAACATTAAAATCATCAAAACTAGAATTCTTCAAGGTATATGTATGTCATGTACAAACTACCGTATACATACATATCCAAATATAAACGAGTCCACAAAAGTATATGCATGAAGGCAGGTGGCTCAAGGGATATATATGTATAGCTAATAGTTTAGACAAAATAGACATATACATGAAGTTAAACATGAAAAACATGTACAAAATGAGAATACAAGTCAAATGTATGAATCATCAAAACTAGACTATACTAATACATCTAATGAACACAAATGAGCGTTCAAGCACAAACATATAATAGTCTATTTGTAGCTCACTAGTTGTACAAGTATATATCTAAGTTTTAATGAAAACTAACATTCAAACAAGTAACCAAAGCATGAAGCATGGAAATCAAAACAAAAACTCATATGATCATTATGTCAAATACACATGCATTAGATCTATGATATACACAGTAGCTAAACAAATGTGAGAACACTAAATATGAATCCATATAAACATGGGTGTTTCAAATACTAATCATGCATGTCATAGGACTAATAAACATGGCATATGGCGTAATGAACATTAAAACAATACATGCTATAAATGAATGATCTAAAAGCATACAAACATAATGAGGAGTAAGAGATAGTTACCAAAACCATGAGGGCAACTCTCCAAGTCCCCAAAACAAGGTGGTCCTCCCACCAAACTCCCCTTGAAAGTGATACATCCAAATAGTCCTCTTTTAGCTCGGAATGCATCCACCTCAAGGCACCATCACTCTCACGTCATGCGAGAGCCTACACCTACATCAAATACAATAGGGGTGGTCTTTGGTACCCACACTCTTTTGGGTCCATGGGAGTTAGCATCTTTCCTAACCCAAACAAATTTAGTTGCTAATTTACATCATGTATTTTATCATAGTAAAATTTAGCAAGGTGGCCCTTACGTCCACAATGTGTACAAGTGTACACATGAGCATACATCGTGTTATGGGAGTGAACGTGGGAAGCATGTGTATGCCGTGTATGGTGTGCATGTAAAGATGGAACTTGTTTCTTTCGAAACAAAGATTCCAAACGTGTATGGTTCTTGGCACAATGGCTCAAAGTGGAGCCCAAACAATCAACACTTTTCTTCAAAATATTTATATCATTTTCAATACTAGAAGATAAAGTGGAGCATGCAATAGGTGAGCAAGATGATGAAGCTACACTAGCATGACAAACATGAGAATCAATATTATTTTTCAAACATTTATTTTCTTTAGAAAATGAATCTAGTTCTTTTGAAATAGAAATAATCTTGGTTTTCAAAGAATCATTTTCTTTTAAAGCAAAAGCAAGTTTTGAAGATAGATCCTCATTTTTCTTCAAAACTAAATCACAATCATTTTTATTTTTCAAAATCTTGTTTTCATTAAGTGCAAGTTCAAGTTTAGATTTCAATGAATCCCTTTCATTAGAAATCTCCTCTTTCTCTTGCAAAACAAAATCTAGTTTTGAACAAAAATTCTTATTTTCTTCTTTTAGTTCAAAACTCTTCTTTTTCAAAAGGTTATATTTCTCTAACAATTTTTCACAAACAATGAATAGTTCTTCATTCAAAGCATTTGGATCAACATAATCATTACAAGAAGAACTAGCATCATTATCATCTAATTGAGATTCCGAATATACCTCAAGGGAGTCATTCCCTTGGACCATGTAGCATTGTTGCTCGGATTCTCCACTAGATTCATCCTCTGTTTGGATTGGCAATTGAAGCTTGGAGGAGGTCAACGTGTTCTACACTGCAAAGGCGGAATCACAGTTAGAAAGCAATATAAGATATTCTTTATTAAGCGTGCTTCTAAGTGCCTCAAGGGCTTGTGCATTGGCCTCTATATGCTTGCTATTACCAAGAGAGGGTTTCTTGGTAGCGGCAAGGAAAACATGCAAGCCTAGGGTTTTCAAATACATGGACATCCTAAATTTTCACATGTCAATGTTGGAAACATCAAACATGGGAGGTGTCAAGCAATCCATGAGTGTGTGCAAACAATATATGTGCAAATGTAAATGATAGATTAGCAAAACCAAGATCACACTCCTAGGTGGTTAAACCTAATATCAGGAGCGTATGCTCTGATACCAATTGAAGGTACACCTAGAGGGGGGGTGAATAGGTGTAGGCTAATCTAATGGATAAAATGCGAAAATTAAAAACTAATTGCAACAACACTTAATGCAACCAACGAGTGTAGCCGAATTCCCCGTGAAGGGCTCTGGACTAACTCCTCTTGATTCCTCTGAATAAGAGTTGAGGCGCTATATGAAGCTCTCGTGGTTAAGCACAAGTGAGGCACACAAACACACAAGCATGTATATGATATGCCAATATGAATCAATGCACAAGGTAAAAAGAGAGAGTAAGAGATAATGGATCAATCGCAAATACAAGTAATTTGTTTCGAGGTTCGAGCCACTGCTCTATGTCCCCGCCTTCACACAGAAGGATTTCCACTATCTCTGTCCACACAGGACTCCCATACAGGAAACCTCCACTGAGGATTTGGGGCAATACAATAAGGGAGTACGTAACTCCTCTCTCCAACTAATACAACCTCTCACTAGAGACAATGCACAACCAACTCAAATACCACCTCACACAAGAGGGGTAGGCACTTAGCCAAACAACC
Source organism: Agave tequilana (assembly GCA_038442645.1). Lineage (NCBI taxonomy): Eukaryota > Viridiplantae > Streptophyta > Magnoliopsida > Asparagales > Asparagaceae > Agave > Agave tequilana. Next base: position 116,219 of record JAVJIF010002657.1, read on the forward strand.
ACAATCCACCTCTTCACTAAGAGGGATACAAACTCAATCTCCACCTCTCACTAGAGGGAGCCAACCACAACTTCCACAATCACCTCACAATAGAGGGATACCAAATCAATCACCTCTCACAAGAGGGATATCACAATGATGGATGGTTACAACTTGGTGGTTACACAACCACAAACTAATTTTTTCACAAAATAAAGATCCTAAATAGATAGGATAGTAAGATAGCTCAAGTGTGGAAAATAAAGAGTTTGGAAATCAAAAACTCAAAGAAAACTATTGGGGAAACAAGTAGGATAAGATTAAAATGAAGAACAAAAATCAATCCCAAAGTTTCTCCTTTTTCTTGAATTTTCCAACCCTTTAAAACAAAATAAAGATCAAATCTTTAAAGCTCTAAAACTCTTTTGAAACTTGAAATAAAATACTAGAAAGTAGAAATTTTTTGGCTCTTAAATTCTTAGAGAAAACCAACACCAAATGGGGTATTTATAACCCAAAGAAAAATCTGCCCGTTGGCTGGCAGAAAGGTCAGAATTGACCTTCCGGTCGACCAACCGGTCGACCGGCCAACGGTCAAATTTTTGCTCTCTGGCCGGGCCAGAACCAGAGAGCATTTGCTGATCGACCGGGCCAGAACCAGAGAGCATTTGCTCTCTGGCCGGTCGACCGCTCGGTCGACCGCCCCCACCAGAGAGGGGTACTTGCAGTCGGTCGACCGCTCGGTCGACCGGCCCAAGTGGCAGGTCAGCGTGCACGTTCTTGTGCACGTCGGTTGACCAGTTCGGTCGACCGCCAGAGCCTGGCAGGGCTAATTTAGGGATTAGAAAACTTGGTTTTTATTATCCTATTAAATCCCATAAAATCTCTAAAAATCCACAAAAATCAGTTCTTATATTTTCTTTGAAATACAAACATGTGGGAAAAAATTCAACACAAATTTCAAACAATTTGAACCATTTTTGTATCCTTGAAATTTTGCCGAAAACCAAAATCCGTATTTTCTAAAACTTGGATTTTTGAATTGAAACATTGTTTTGTTCAAAACTCATCCAAATACAAAAACATGATATTGAAACAACTTTTAAAGCATGTTGTATATGGATATAATCCAATATACATATAAAGATATATCAATATTTTTGACTATAAATCCGAAAATAAGTTTTGTTAAAACACAAAACTCCAAACACATGAATAGGCAAATCAAAATATGTTTGTCTAAGATATGAAGCATACATGTATATAGAACAAATCTAATATACATTAAACCATGTAAACTTATTTTGAATCTATCTATTCATAAAAACCAAGATCGGTTAAACCAAAACCGAAAACCAATAAACATGAAAGTGTGTGTGTTGTGAACTTGAGCATATCACACTATCTAATATTTAACAAATGGATCTAAACTATAAAACTAAATATGGTACCGAAGTCTTCTTGACGAACTCCGTCTTCAAGCCGACTCGATCCAAACGTGATCCACCGAGCTTGACTCCAACGAGTGCTAGGGTATGAACTTTGACGCTCGGGCTCTTGAATCACTAAGTGAAAGCTCCAAAACACCTTTGTTGAAGCTGTCACCTACTAATATCTTGGTTAAATATCTGAAACTAAACATCACAAGATTATTATTAAACAATAATTACATGAGTTAATCATCATCAAAACTAGAGTGGAAGGCCTTTGGGCCAACAAGGTTCGGAGCTAGGAGCTACGGGACATGGAATATCTCAGAGTGGAGAAGACTCAAAGGAGGCGAGGACCTTGGAGTGGTAAAGGCGTCGGAGTGATGGAATGCGGCTTCGGACCGAGGAAGAATTCAGGACGTAGGGTAGCTCCGGGATGACCAAGAATGGCAGAGGCTTTGGGATGGACTCAGGGAGTTGTGGATTTCTCGGGGTAAGCTCTTGGTAGCTTAGACATGTGTCATCAACCTGCTGCAATGCTGTTCATTTCCCCAACAAAATCATAAGATGATTTTCATACTATATATTAAAAAGAGAGAGGAAAAGCTCATGAGTCACCATCTTCATCACCCCTTGAGTCCAACCATCTCCATCTCCTTCTTGTTCGAAGTTGCAATGCCTTGATAACGAACAATTTTCAGATCGTACTCCTAGTTTGGTGCCAGATTTCTACTCTTCTATTGGATTTCCCCCCTTTTGCTGCTGCTTCTCTTATCTTTTCCTCTTATGTTCTTCTTGTTTGCATGTTCGTCTTCCCGTTGCACCCACCCCCTCCCCCCTGTTCCAGAGGGGCGAGCGCTGCTCTCTGCAGTGGATTCAGGTTGAAGCGACTGATTCAGAGGGTGGCAAACGGCTGGACAACTTGTTCTCTTGCCACTGCTCTGAGGCCACTGCTGGCTGCAAAGATGGAACTAATGTCTTATACTTCTACACCATGCCATTTTTAATTGATGAATTATATTAGACATAAGAAAATGAAAACAAAGAAAAATGGTTGTACCTTGCTTTTATTCTTGAAGCGCAAGTAAGCTTGTGCCTTCTGCTCAGAGGCTGTGTAGCTCATGGCATGATGTGGATCTTATTCAGTCTTATTGAAATCTTGACCCTCCCAGCTTCAGATCTCTGTCATCTTGGCTCAAGTCTCACTAACCAAGAGCATTAGCATTCTAGGCCGAGCAATGACCCTCTGACAAGTATCTTCTCTTCCCAGGAGTAAAGAGAATTCAAACAAAAACTAATGAGAAGAAAACCTGGGCCTAACGTATGACCTCCTTTGAGGTGGTTGAATTTGTTACGCAATGCTAGTTCGCATTGAGAGTGAAACTATCATTGAATAGCATATGTCAATCAACCAACAACCTAGCTGATCGAGCAATATCAACAATATAAGATTATTCAAATATCCTCCGAATATACTTATACTCATCACCTCGTATTGTGCCTTGATTACATGCATGGAGTAAGTTAAGAGGCAACTGGTATTTATACCAAGTAGATGTTTGACCTTTTATTTTTGTTTCGGACTTTATATGTATAAGTACGCTACACTATATGCAACCGTTCTTAGGAGATCAACTCACTATATATATATATATATATATATATATATATATATATATATATATATATATATATATATATATATATATATATATATATATATATATATATATATATATATATATATATATATATATATGGGCTTACTGTACCTCAGCCTGCAGGCTGAGAGAGTTTCTCAGCCTGCGGGACGTGGCTGAATATATGCCACACATCGGTCGCAGAGTGTGGGCGCCAAAAAAATCAAAAAATCCCGCCTAAACAATCGTGAAACAAATTGACAAAAATACCCCTTTTATATGACGACTGCGACTTCTAGCATTGAAAAGTAAAAAAATATTCCATGGTCGCATACTTAATACAGAATAAAGAATACCGGAGAAAACATGCTATCGTATAGCAATGCGACCTCCTTCAGTACTGCGACCAAAGTCGCAAACTTCTTTCTCATTACGATGGTGATGACGAGGATTAGAAGTTTAAAAAATTGTATTTTGTTTTTTTTTAAATATATATAAATCTGTTTTCTAAAGTTAATTGTGTGAATTACATTTTTTACTACTATGTCTTGGTTGAAATGCTGTACAATTGTTACAAACCTTCATTTTAAATATTTTACGCTAAACGAATATACTGCGACCATGGACGCAGTTAATAATTATATTACTTCACCCTTATAAATTTTTAAAATGAAAGGTTGCGACATTGGTTGCAGTTGCTGGACGCAGACTTAATAAATACACTGCGACCTTGGTCGCAGTTGCTGGACTTTAGTCTTAATCAACAACAGCACTGCTACCTTGGTCGCAGTTTCTGACCGTAGTCTTAATAAAATAAACGACCGTAGTCTTAATAAAATAAACTGCGACCTTGATCGCAGTTGTTGGTGTTTAGTCTTAATAAAATACACAGCGACCTTGGTCGCAGTTGCTGGTCTTTACTCTTAATCAACATCACTGCGACCTTGGTCGCAGTTGGTGGTCTTTATAAATAATCAACAACAACACTGCGACATTGGTCGCAGTTGATGGCCGCAGTCTTAAAAAAATAATCTGCAATCTTGGTCGCTATTGCTGGTCTTTAGTCTTAATCAACAACAACACTGCGACGAGGTGACACGTCACCGCAGCAGTTGCTTAGTCACAGTCTTTGGTCGCAGTGTCGACCCTGGTCGCAGTAGTTACTGTTTGCAATGTATCTTATGCGACCTTGGTCGCAGTGTCATCTATGGTCATAGTTGTTTTGTTTGCAATGCATGGCTGCGACCAAGTTCGTAGTTTATTAAAAAAAACAAATATGCTTTTTATTTATGTCCAGGCATTTATCTCCAGGCATGTGAAAATGATACAAAACGATCTCTTATACAATAAGATTGAGTGTTACAATATAGCAGTATAAAGAAGACTAAACATCAAAAAGATCCCTTGTTGACTAAGAGCAGTGGTGTTATTGAGGTCTTTTTATTTATGTCCAGACATTTATCTCCAGGCATGTGAAAATGATACAAAACGCTCTGTTATACAATAAGATTGAGTGTTACAATATAGCAGTACAAAGAAGACTAAACATCAAAAAGAGCCAAGAAGACTAAACATCAAAAAGAGCCCTTGTTGACTAAGAGCAATCTTCTTCTTGAGGTCTGGTGGCAGCAGAATCCTCCGATTCCAACTGACCCTCCAAAGTGCCGGGATACGATCTTTCGTTGATGAACATCTCTTCACCAGAAGGTTATCCAGTGAGCATGGAGTTTCCTCGATGTCACTTCTGGGGTAAGAGAGGAGGTTGTGAGACCTCACAAGGTATGCTACCCACCACTATATCCACCACATCCCCCGCCGCCATACCCACTCTGACCATCCGTTATCAGCAAGCTTGACTGGTGCATCAAGTCAGAGCAGATCTCGGTGAGGCTTAAGTCTTCGTCAGGGATCATGACTTATTCTTTTGCGCACGACGAGGACCATGACTTATTCTCTTGCGGACGATGAGGTCTATGACTCATTCCCTTGTGGACGAACATCGATCAAGTTCGTCCATAGGGTCATCTTCATCCATGGAGGCAGGCCCCTGTTAGAGACTCTGAAGAAGGCGGAAATTCTCAGAGCAATTGCTCTCGAATGATGACAGTCTAATTATGGGCTGTTAAAGGGAGAGGGTGAGACCTATTTATAGGCAGCCCATAATAACCATAATTAATGGTTCATTAATCAGAATCGTCGGCATTAATGGTCTCCAACCGCCAGCACCGGTTTGGCATTAAAAGACATTAACGCCTAAACCCAATGAAGAGCCGACGCGTGGACAACCGCTTCGGGAAACAACGAATGGTGCGGGTTCGTCAACGTAGACTTGACGTTAAAAGATCTCATAAAATCTTTATGACTGGTCGCGTCTCACGGAGTGACTCCAAGTCGCATCAGACAACAGACAACTTTTCATTTTTCATTTAGATTCAAAAAATGACTTAATCCAAAACAACACTTAATAAAACAACACTTACTTAACGTACTGCGACCAAAGTCGCAGTCCATGTAATGCAACCCTAGATTGCAGTTGCTGGCCATCTTTATCAATAACAACACTGCGACCTTGGTCGCATTTAACCATGTACACTGCGACCAAAGACTTTGACTAAGGTCGCAGTTTAATGTACAATGCGACCAAAGACTCTGACTACATTATATACAAAAAAATTAATTACTTAACGTACTGCGACCAAAGTCGCAGTCCATATAATGCAACCCTAGATTGCAGTTGCTGGCCATCTTTATCAATAATAACACTGCGACCTTGGTCGCATTTAACCATGTACACTGCGATCAAAGACTTTGACTAAGGTCGCAGTTTAAATGTACAATGCGACCAAAGATTTTGACTACATTATATACAAAAAAATTAAACTATAAAGTAGAATTTTATCGCAGGCTGAAAAAATTGATCTGAAAAGATTTTATATTTTCAAAAAATTTTTATCGCAGGCTGAAAAGGAGAAACTAGATCTTTCAAAAAAGAGGTAAAGAAATAGGGCGAAAAGTAATTTATATCCTATAAAGAGCGGCAAAATAAAAGGGGGGGAAATAATAATAAACAATAAGGAAAAGTTATCGAAAGGGGTATTTGGTAATTTAACTTCTTCCTAAAAGCGGGCCGCAAGTCAGTGAGGTAACAAATTGAGCCACGTCACCGCAGGCTGAGAGAGTACTCTCAGCCCGCGGGCTGATATACATTTCTCTCTCTCTCTCTCTCTCTCTCTCTATATATATATATATATATATATATATATATATATATATATATATATATATATATATATATATATATATATATATATATATATATATATATATATAGACTTGTGTCCTTCCAAAAGGATTTGAGCCTGAATCCTTCCAATTCAAATACAACCATTCGATATTCGAATAAAAGATTCAATCCGTTGAAGTTGATCTATATTATTTCAAATATCTATAAACTAAAAATCAAGTGTTTTGAATGCTTTTTGCCCATCCATCAAGCGACACAAAATTTGAAACCTTAGGGGTTTTTAAATGTTTAGAACATGATCCAAAAGGATTTTTTATTTTTAGTTACTTTAAATAATATAGATCAACTTTAACAGAGTGAATCTTGTATTTGAATGTCTGATGTTGCTATTTGAGTGAGAAGGATTTGGGCTTTAATCCTTCCGGAACTACACAAGTTTATCTTTGTGAAATTTATTACTTGTTTCTAGTTTCTCAAAGGTTGATAGTAAAAGATGTGCCATTCCTTTCTGATCTAAGGTTCTTCCGCAGGTTCTACTCAAACTGCTTGCTGTTTATTGACAAGAGGACAATTTGATGATACTAATACCTTGGTTACATGCCTTGCTTGCGTCAACATTAACAAACCAGTGTAAGGAGCTTTGTAGAATGGAGCTCCAAACATATATAGACAGAAGGCTGCTTCTAATGTTCATCGCGCGGAAGTTGCAGGCGAGAAGTTAAAAGCTTGGTTAAGTTGAATGCATTTGCAGTGCATGCAAACAAACAGTGGGAAGAGAGGAATGGATGTTGCTAGTTGCTCTTTTAATGAAATCGGTGGCAAAAAGTTTTGTTATCCATCTTATATTTTGAACACTTTGTGGTTGAAGTCAATTTTGCTACACATATACGAGGACTATGATTTTGTGTTCATTGAAACTTATCCGTTTTCGTTAATGTAGGTAGATATTTAGTTGTTCAGCAAGTACTCGAAACTAGAAAGAATGAGGATTTATTAATTGCTGCCCCTCTTATTATTATTTGTTGGAAATGGGTTTTACTAATTGGCAGTGATACCGTACATTATATAGGATGCGTGAAAATTGTGCTAGTGGATATTGGGCACAAGTTTGGTAATTCAGATTTCGTTAAAATCTAAAGCAGCAGCAGGAGATGCATGAAAGTAAATGAATCTAGATAATATTGAGTGTTTGAGAATATTTTATACTGGAGTCCAATGCTTAATCCTAGGGTTACTTTGGAATTGACAACTGCATGATAGATGTCTTGTACACAATATGACATATATGATACTTCCATAGCGGTAACGTATGGAATCTTCCTACGTGATCTATATCTATTGGGGGTCTTGAGACTCGACTTTTTATAAAGCTTGATCCATGTAGTGGTCAGTTTCTGATTTTCTCGATATCTCGCCACGTATCTATTTTGCTCCAGATAGGCGAGTGCCACGTGGACTCTTCCAGAGCTTTTACAACGAAGCCCTCTTCCAATTCAAATTCCGAGCAGTTCTGTTGGATAGTAAGATAGAGATAAAATCATGTATAAGTATCCCTATTCCTAGGTCAAATCCTCATTTGAAATCAACAGTTGCGTCCTGCGAACAGATCAACTGCGTTAGCAACTGGATAAAGGCTACCGGATATAGACGGGCGCCCATCCAACCTGTTCAAACCTAGTTAAAGAGTTGTAACTGTCTACATGATAAGCAGTTAAGAGTTTAAACCTAATCGCACTCCACAACCTAATCCAATAGGTAAAACCTGTATAAATAAGAACTGTAGAAGGGGTTCGATCTCAAAAACCCTAGCACCCTAGAGAATACCATTGTAATCGCCATTATTATAGTGGATTTCCTCTCTCCCCTCTGTGGTTTTCTCTCATTTGGGTTTTCACGTAAGTTATAGTGTTTGCGATTGCCTTTTCTGAGATTTGTTTTGATCCATCTACACAATCTGGTGCTTGGATTATTTCCTTAGGAAATCTCCAACAGCATTTGGTGCTTTCGCTGAGTACTCTGAATCCTTACTTAGGGTCTCTCCCCTCCAATATCCTAATCCTTCCACAAAAATAGCCTTGCACGACCGATATGACTCCATCAAGGAAGCACATCATCTACGGGGCAGCCGCCGCCCCCAAAGGAAAGGGAAAGTCCATTGAAGCGCCCAAACATGCGGACTGTTAGCCTAACCCGTATGACGTCCACATCTCCAACGCTGAAGAGTCTCACTCAAACTCCGCATCTGTAACGCCCCAATCCCGCAGGTACGGAGACGTTATGGCGACGTACATACGCGAGGTGAAAACAACCTCACGCGTACGTTAAGCCTCAGTACAGTACAATACCTCCATATAGATCTGAGGTCCAGCATGAAAGCAGTACAAGAATACCTGCAGATAGAGGTCAGCGATCATAACAGATATGAAAACAAGGATAAATAAGATAACAGAAATAAAGCACTAAAATACCTATGAATAGTCCTGATGCGGAATCTCCCATGTGACTCCAAGGCACTCTCTGAAGCTATGGTAACTCGGATCTCCAATCTGGGCATGCAACCCAGGGTCGTCAGAAAGCGACCTAGTGAGTGGTAAAACTGAAGGAGGCAGTAATATATACAATAGTAATACAAGCACGATACTAAGATATAATACATAATGAGGGACTAGTGATACCATATAATAAAGATATCATAAGCAGTAGAAAGATAAATATGTAAGCAATAGAAATATATATACAGGTCATCTTTTATTACCATCACTATCTAGCCGGTTATTATTAGGTCATGTCTATAATCATATCCAGTTTATAGAATATATAATGTTATCTAGTGATGACGAGTGTACATGCTAGTGGTGCTGTGATAACAGTGAATATGCAGATGGGCATATGCTACCTAACCAGTATCCGGTGTAGTGCATAGATAGTAATGATGTATGCAAGATATACATAAAATAGAATATATGCACATATGCATGAATAGTATGCTACTATAGAAAGTGTAACATGTATCGGGTAAAGTAATAAATAGACGTGTAACATGATATCGGATAAATGATCAGGTACAACAGGAAGTACAACTATGCAATAGAGAACATGTATTAGGTAAGGAACAATAACAAGTACAACTATACATGTAGCAGGCAGGTCATGTCAAAGTCATGTCATTTATACAATAGTAGCGATCAGTACCACCTGCTATTTTGATTACTCTCTTCCAGTGTCCCATACCACTGGCGGTTCATACTGAAGCCCGCACCTCAGTCGAACCCATCCGGACATGGCCTACGGGTACCATTATCCAAACGAGAGAGTACCAAATAACAAATGTTCCCGATGTCACTATCGTGTATACTATTTTATTATGTTAATTGGAAACCCATGGTCGAAGAGTTCTTATCGGTGGATGTATCCCGTGCATACCCGGGATCACGGCCTTAAACAAGCCCCTGGCTGCCAGGACCAGGGCCCTCCGCTAAGAGGGGAGCATGAATCAAGTAACAAGAGCTCATGGAGCAATTGGTAGTAGCACTACCGTCCCCTGCAGTGGGACTAACAATATGGATCCAGTACATCACCCGATAAGATCTAATCAACCGTCAAGTCTCCCCCATACCCCAGTTATCATTATGATCTGATATGTTAAGTACACAGTGTAACAATAAGAAATACAGTACATGATACGGGTAACATGATTACAGGACCTGAGCTCTGTTGATAGCATAGAACAATATAACGGGAATCGGGAACAATATATCGGGAACAATATAACGGGATCAATATAACGGGATCAATAGATGTGGAAGTCCACATATAGCATATCAACAGCTCTCAAGTCCAGTATCGGGAATATCCATATCAGTAACGGGAACATGTATCCAGTAACGGGATTAACAATATCAGTAACGAGAACCAAGCATATACCATGTATCTGATACAATGGAACAATAATACAGGTAATCGGAATGGGGATCCATATGACAAGAATAAAGAAATCATACATACATGTGTAACAATAATATGTAAACATGACGTGCATGTGTAACAGTGCTATGTAGACATGACCTGCATATGTACCAGTAATATGTAAACATGACGTAATTGTGCACCGGAATTCATGTAACGATGATCACAATCATATGACATGCAGTAGGTATCGCATTGGTCTAACCGTGTACCAGTGGAGCATTGGTCCAACCGTGTACCAGTGGAGCATATATGTGTAGCCATAATCCGTGTAATATCCTCGTGATAGGACATGTAATAACAGTGTCTGTGTATCTGTGAAGGACAATATATCATATACTGTGTGGTACCAAAATCTGATTGTATTATGTATATGTAGTATTCAGGGTGCTTAATATGTTCGGGTAATAGTTACGGATACATATAATCATGGGGACTAATGTGAGACAGGTACCAGTGATCATGTCTAGTCGAGTATCAACTATCCCTAAGTGTAATGTCGGTCATCATCTTATAATATTAATTATGTGGAATGAATTGTTATACTAGTCTTTTATTAAATACCATTTATTAACCGATCGTTATAGGGGTTACAGTGAATAACAGGTCAACACGACGAGTATGCTAAAACAACCAATCAAGATTATTAAACATAATAAAATTTAATTTGTAAAAGAAAAACACTCACAAATTGGCTACAGGACTGTAGCTCTCTTCTCCACGATCGCAACGGATCCAGAATCGCCTGAATCGGAGTCCGGATGCTCCATATATCGCCCGAAGACCCAAAACCGAAAGAAAAGGTTAGTTACGCAATAACAGAAATTATTCAGGGGCTAAATGTAATTTTACAGGGACCTAAAAGTAATTTAAAATATTACAGGGGTTAAAATGCAATTTTACCTTTAATGGGTCGGGTCCGGGTATAACGGGTCGGGTTTGGATGTAAATCCAATACCCAACCCGTTGGGTTTCTTCCCAACGAAACAACCAGCAGCAGCAGCCGCAAGGCTGCTGCTGCCGCCCATGAGCGCCGCCGCCCGGCCGGCGAGGCTGCCCGGCCGGCGCGGCCGCCCCGCCGGCGGCACCGCCCCGCCGGTCGCTCCGCTCCGACGTTGCTCAGGTGCCCGGGGTCGCCGGATGACCCCACAGGGAGGAGAAGAGAAAGGGGTGAGGGCTGGCGCCCCCACCCTCCACCACCCTTGCCGCCGGCGCTTGGCCGGACTCCCATGCCGCCGGCGCCCGGCTGGCCTCCGGCGTGCCGCCGGTGAGCAGCAGAGAGAGAGAGAGAGCAAAGGGAGAGAGAGTGTGTGAGAGGGGGAGCTCTGTTGGGTTCAGGCTTCAGGGGAGTAATTAGAGAGAGGGAGAGAGTTAATTAGAGAGAGAGAGAGAGCATATGAGAGAATTAGAGAGAGTGAGGGGAGAGAGAGAGAGGATTAGAGATTTAAAAGAGAGAGAGGTGAATGCGGTGGAGCTACAGGAAGGCGGTGGCTGGAGTTCTCCAGAAAACTGGAGAAGAGAAAGGAAAGGAAAGGAAAAGAAAAAGAAATAGAAAATTAATATTTTAATAATATAATACTGGCCCAATATTCGACCAGCTCCGAACGGTACCCAAAAAATTACAGAAAATAGAGAATATTATTCTGAGACGTAATATGAAGACGGTTTGTCGAAACTCTATCCGTTTACAAATTAAAAATCCCGGAAGCTGTCGCCGATACGGGCGACACCGGTTTGGCCGGATTTTCGATAAATTCTGAAAAATCCCCAAAAATACCCAAACGTAGAGAATATGATTCTAAGGCACATGGTGAAAGCTGATTCTCAAAATTCTACTCCGTTTGTGAAATAAAAATCGGAAGGCCAGTTATCGGTATCGGTCGACACTGACTACGGAGATTTTCCAAAATAATCCAGAAAATTTTCAGAAAATCCTGAAAAATCTCAAATATTAGAAAATGATTTTAGAAACTGAAATCGACTCAATCGGACTACTATGGAAGTCAAATCAATTTTTGTACGTCGTATCACGTACCGATACTGTTATACGTACACCGGGGAGCAGGGTGTTACATTTCTCCCCACCTTACAAAAATTGCGTCCTCGCAATTTCAATCAAGTGTGAGAACAAGATTTTCAATCCCAAAGCTGAAATGTTACGGGTCCACGACACTTCCACTGCGCACTCTGATATCTAGAAGGAACTCAGGATGGAGAAGTATGGTAGTGTACTAGTCCGAACGAATGGGAAGCAAGACGATGCAAGGAAAATGACAGGAAAATTGGATGTTCTGGTTGACAACTGGAAGGAGAGAAGGAATACAAACGAGTCAATGAATGAAATGTCAAGGTCATGATATTCTTGTACTACTTGCTGGAATCCCCAACTTCAGATACAGATCAGTTAATCTGAACTTGACTGTACTGTTGGTAAGAGCCCGAGGATTGACCCAGGTGGTTACCCACACCAGGTGTGCACCTAAGCTCTGATACCACTATGTAACGCCCCAATCCCGCAGGTACGGAGACGTTATGGCGAGTACATACGCGAGGTGAAAACAACCTCACGCGTACGTTAAGCCTCAGTACAGTACAATACCTCCATATAGATCTGAGGTCCAGCATGAAAGTAGTACAAGAATACCTGCAGATAGAGGTCAGCGATCATAACAGATATGAAAACAAGGATAAATAAGATAACAGAAATAAAGCACTAAAATACCTATGAATAGTCCTGATGCGGAATCTCCCATGTGACTCCAAGGCACTCTCTGAAGCTATGGTAACTCGGATCTCCAATCTGGGCATGCAAACCCAGGGTCGTCAGAAAGCGACCTAGTGAGTGGTAAAACTGAAGGAGGCAGTAATATATACAATAGTAATACAAGCACGATACTAAGATATAATACATAATGAGGGACTAGTGATACCATATAATAAAGATATCATAAGCAGTAGAAAGATAAATATGTAAGCAATAGAAATATATATACAGGTCATCTTTTATTACCATCACTATCTAGCCGGTTATTATTAGGTCATGTCTATAATCATATCCAGTTTATAGAATATATAATGTTATCTAGTGATGACGAGTGTACATGCTAGTGGTGCTGTGATAACAGTGAATATGCAGATGGGCATATGCTACCTAACCAGTATCCGGTGTAGTGCATAGATAGTAATGATGTATGCAAGATATACATAAAATAGAATATATGCACATATGCATGAATAGTATGCTACTATAGAAAGTGTAACATGTATCGGGTAAAGTAATAAATAGACGTGTAACATGATATCGGATAAATGATCAGGTACAACAGGAAGTACAACTATGCAATAGAGAACATGTATTAGGTAAGGAACAATAACAAGTACAACTATACATGTAGCAGGCAGGTCATGTCAAAGTCATGTCATTTATACAATAGTAGCGATCAGTACCACCTGCTATTTTGATTACTCTCTTCCAGTGTCCCATACCACTGGCGGTTCATACTGAAGCCCGCACCTCAGTCGAACCCATCCGGACATGGCCTACGGGTACCATTATCCAAACGAGAGAGTAACCAAATAACAAATGTTCCCGATGTCACTATCGTGTATACTATTTTATTATGTTAATTGGAAACCCATGGTCGAAGAGTTCTTATCGGGTGGATGTATCCCGTGCATACCCGGGATCACGGCCTTAAACAAGCCCCTGGCTGCCAGGACCAGGGCCCTCCGCTAAGAGGGGAGCATGAATCAAGTAACAAGAGCTCATGGAGCAATTGGTAGTAGCACTACCGTCCCCTGCAGTGGGACTAACAATATGGATCCAGTACATCACCCGATAAGATCTAATCAACCGTCAAGTCTCCCCCATACCCCAGTTATCATTATGATCTGATATGTTAAGTACACAGTGTAACAATAAGAAATACAGTACATGATACGGGTAACATGATTACAGGACCTGAGCTCTGTTGATAGCATAGAACAATATAACGGGAATCGGGAACAATATATCGGGAACAATATAACGGGATCAATATAACGGGATCAATAGATGTGGAAGTCCACATATAGCATATCAACAGCTCTCAAGTCCAGTATCGGGAATATCCATATCAGTAACGGGAACATGTATCCAGTAACGGGATTAACAATATCAGTAACGAGAACCAAGCATATACCATGTATCTGATACAATGGAACAATAATACAGGTAATCGGAATGGGGATCCATATGACAAGAATAAAGAAATCATACATACATGTGTAACAATAATATGTAAACATGACGTGCATGTGTAACAGTGCTATGTAGACATGACCTGCATATGTACCAGTAATATGTAAACATGACGTAATTGTGCACCGGAATTCATGTAACGATGATCACAATCATATGACATGCAGTAGGTATCGCATTGGTCTAACCGTGTACCAGTGGAGCATTGGTCCAACCGTGTACCAGTGGAGCATATATGTGTAGCCATAATCCGTGTAATATCCTCGTGATAGGACATGTAATAACAGTGTCTGTGTATCTGTGAAGGACAATATATCATATACTGTGTGGTACCAAAATCTGATTGTATTATGTATATGTAGTATTCAGGGTGCTTAATATGTTCGGGTAATAGTTACGGATACATATAATCATGGGGACTAATGTGAGACAGGTACCAGTGATCATGTCTAGTCGAGTATCAACTATCCCTAAGTGTAATGTCGGTCATCATCTTATAATATTAATTATGTGGAATGAATTGTTATACTAGTCTTTTATTAAATACCATTTATTAACCGATCGTTATAGGGGTTACAGTGAATAACAGGTCAACACGACGAGTATGCTAAAACAACCAATCAAGATTATTAAACATAATAAAATTTAATTTGTAAAAGAAAAACACTCACAAATTGGCTACAGGACTGTAGCTCTCTTCTCCACGATCGCAACGGATCCAGAATCGCCTGAATCGGAGTCCGGATGCTCCATATATCGCCCGAAGACCCAAAACCGAAAGAAAAGGTTAGTTACGCAATAACAGAAATTATTCAGGGGGCTAAATGTAATTTTACAGGGACCTAAAAGTAATTTAAAATATTACAGGGGTTAAAATGCAATTTTACCTTTAATGGGTCGGGTCCGGGTATAACGGGTCGGGTTTGGATGTAAATCCAATACCCAACCCGTTGGGTTTCTTCCCAACGAAACAACCAGCAGCAGCAGCCGCAAGGCTGCTGCTGCCGCCCATGAGCGCCGCCGCCCGGCCGGCGAGGCTGCCCGCCGGCGCGGCCGCCCCGCCGGCGGCACCGCCCCGCCGGTCGCTCCGCTCCGACGTTGCTCAGGTGCCCGGGGTCGCCGGATGACCCCACAGGGAGGAGAAGAGAAAGGGGTGAGGGCTGGCGCCCCCACCCTCCACCACCCTTGCCGCCGGCGCTTGGCCGGACTCCCATGCCGCCGGCGCCCGGCTGGCCTCCGGCGTGCCGCCGGTGAGCAGCAGAGAGAGAGAGAGAGCAAAGGGAGAGAGAGTGTGTGAGAGGGGGAGCTCTGTTGGGTTCAGGCTTCAGGGGAGTAATTAGAGAGAGGGAGAGAGTTAATTAGAGAGAGAGAGAGCATATGAGAGAATTAGAGAGAGTGAGGGGAGAGAGAGAGAGGATTAGAGATTTAAAAGAGAGAGAGGTGAAGGCGGTGGAGCTACAGGAAGGCGGTGGCTGGAGTTCTCCAGAAAACTGGAGAAGAGAAAGGAAAGGAAAGGAAAAGAAAAAGAAATAGAAAATTAATATTTTAATAATATAATACTGGCCCAATATTCGACCAGCTCCGAACGGTACCCAAAAAATTACAGAAAATAGAGAATATTATTCTGAGACGTAATATGAAGACGGTTTGTCGAAACTCTATCCGGTTTACAAATTAAAAATCCCGGAAGCTGTCGCCGATACGGGCGACACCGGTTTGGCCGGATTTTCGATAAATTCTGAAAAATCCCCAAAAATACCCAAACGTAGAGAATATGATTCTAAGGCACATGGTGAAAGCTGATTCTGAAAATTCTACTCCGTTTGTGAAATAAAAATCGGAAGGCCAGTTATCGGTATCGGTCGACACTGACTACGGAGATTTTCCAAAATAATCCAGAAAATTTCCAGAAAATCCTGAAAAATCTCAAATATTAGAAAATGATTTTAGAAACTGAAATCGACTCAATCGGACTACTACGGAAGTCAAATCAATTTTTGTACGTCGTATCACGTACCGATACTGTTATACGTACACCGGGGAGCAGGGTGTTACAGCATCGCCACGAGGGAGGCATATCGTTGAACCCGAGCCCCAGGTCAAAAGCGAGCAGCTCCTTCAGATGCTTTCCACTTTGCGGAATATGATGGGGGACAGCAAACGGTGACGATTTGACTTTGCGAGTCAGCTGCTCGTGCACAGCGACCCATGTCTAGGAACGATTTCTCAAATAGTTTACCCATTTTTCATTTTCCTTTGATTTTTTGGATTTTTCCAAATCCATTCCAACACATTCAGCCAGCCAATTGTCTAATTCGTAGTGAAGTTTCTTGGACCAAGTTCTATACCATCCAAAAGCTTGTCAGGTAAACTTAAACCATCAAATTCCAGCATTGCGTTCAAAAGTTATGAAGCAAAATAATCCAGTGGTATTTTCTATTTAAGAAAGACTATCTCTACTTTTTCTCTACTGCAACCCAATGCTGCCATGCTTCTTTGTGCCTTCAAACCCTCTTCTTGGTGATCTATTAGTTCTTTGTAGGTTGTGGATGGTAAAGAGGCTGCTCGCCATTCATTCGCCGTAACATCCTCTACCTTCAAGATAAACTAAGGAGATTGTATATAGCTGTAATAGTCTGAATTAATTCCTAATTGGATACAAATCAACCCAGAATCAAACGTCGTCTGGCTTATTGCAATGTCCATTGATCCCAACATTAGGGAGCAAGGACCAAACATGGGTCACATGGACCCTTTGTAATGCTCCTGCATGCCCACAACTCCTCCAGCGCTTCACAACGTCTTTTCTCGTCTTTCATCACCGTTACTAGCTGCATTCCATATCCCTTACGCCCTCTCTATATACCTGTGAATTTTTTCTCCGAAGGGCGCACTTCATCCTCCATATGTAATACCTTTCTTAGTTTACCAATTAATTTGGTGATCTGCCAAGTTCTGCCAAGTTCCTCGTCATCCGAGTTCGACCTGAGCTATTTCCCTCAGTCCCTCCCCAATGAACCAATTCTAAGCAATGCCAATGGACAACAGTGCAGGAGACGCACTCACCAAATATGGATGGTATCTGGACAAGCTCAGGCCTCCTTGCGGTTATTAGGCTGGACGGGGGTTTTGCTGCAGGTGGTGTTGCGAGCCGGGCAACAACCAATGAGGAACCCTCACCAACAGAGAGAGATACATCAGAGAAGTACCCAAAAGACAAGAACAATTAAACAAGAGAGAAGCCAAACACGATATTTAACGAGGTTCAGCCATTTGCATATGTCCTCGGGGCAAGGAGAGAGAGAGATATTGTTAATTCAATTATCAATTTACAAGTTACAGTTCATAGGGCTATACCCCTTTATAGCCAGAGAGTTCTAGAGTTTTAAGAAGCACAATTGGATTCAACTCCAGATCAGAAACAAAGTATGAATCCAAATCGAACCAGCAGATCCGACCGCTCGGTCGACCGAACCCTAACAGAACAGGGCTCGTGTCAGTCGGTCGACCGCTTGATCGACCGTTCCTTTCATCGGTCGACCGGACTGCTGTTGTGCACCATCTGTGCATGTCGGTCGACCGGGCGGTCAACCGTGTTCTGGCTGCATTTGGACTGCGTTCTCGCTCCTTTTGGATTCCGATCTCCGCACTATCTTTTTCGATGAGTTAAAAAACTCTTCCATCAAGCTTTTATCTCCTCTCTCCCTATAATTCTCCACCTCGATGAAGATTTCTCAAATCTGAGTCGAACTCAAGACAGTACATGTCGACTCGAAAGGGCTGCACCAATGTGGCTGCCTACATACCCTGCTCAAGAGATCAAGCCGTCCGTAGTTCATCCAAACGAGCTCCACCGAGCTCAAACAACTAGAAGGATATGGAGCATCTCTTTACAATGTGTAAATTTTACTCCTAAAATCACCTTGGTAAGCATATCAGCGAGATTCTCTTTGTGTGAACTTTTAGTAACTCAATTTCATATTCATCAAGAATTTTCAGAATAAAGTGGAACCTGACATCAATGTGCTTTGTCCTTGCATGATACACCTAGTTCTTTGCCAAATAGATAGCACTCATGCTATCACAGTTGATCTTCAATAGATCCTGAATATTCTCAAGTCATCAAGTAACCCTTGAAGCCATATTGCCTCTTTCATAGCCTCCGTCATGGCCATGTACTCAGCCTCAATACTAGATAATGCAATGGTAGACTATAGAATAGAGCGCCAACTCACCGGTACTTGGGACAATGTAAACACATATCTCGTTGTAAATCGGCGTTTGTCGAAGTCTCCTGCATAGTCGGAATCAACATATCTGACACACTCTTGCTTACCTGTAGAATCTTTCTCGAATACTAAACCAACGTCTATGGTACCATTGATGTACTGTAGAACTCACTTTACGACCTCCCAATGACCCCTACCAGGATCGTGCATATATCTGCTAATCATCGAGACATCTTGTGACAAATCAGGCCTTGTACACACCATTGCATACATTAAACTACTAACTGCTCTAGCATACAACACGGGAGTCATGTATTCACGTTTTTCAACAGTAGCAGGAGATATAGTGATTTTTAATTTGAAATGAGGAGTCAATGGTGTACTTACAGATTTCATATCACTATTGATGTTGAACCTCTGAAATACCTTCTGCAAAATACCCCCATTGTCTCAAGCTAATCTTGTCACTCCTTCTGTCTCGCTCAATCTCCATGCCTAGCACTTTCTTCGCTTCACCAAGATCCTTCATCTCGAATCGAAAGATAAGTCTTTCTTCAATTTATCTACTACGGATCTGCTTTTAGAAGCGATGAGCATATCATTTACATACAATAGTAGATAGATGTACTCTCCATCAGGTAGCTTATTGTAATACACACATGGGTCATAATGGCTACATGTGTACCTTTTTCTTCTTATGAAGCTGTCGAAACGCTTGTACCACTATCTAGGAGATTGCTTTAATCCATACAGTGATTTCTTCAGCTTGCATACCATATTCTCTTTTGCTACAGTTTTGAACCCCATCGGCTGAGACATATAGATATCCTCTTCAAGATCACCATGGAGAAAGGCGATCTTTACATCGAGCTGATAAAGTTCCAACTCATACTGTGCTTCCAGCGCCAGCAAAATCTGAATCGATGAGTGCTTTACAACAGGTGAGAATACCTCTTTGTAGTCATGTCTTCTCGTTGTGCGTAGCCTTTAGCTACCAATCTGGCTTTATAGCATGCAATGTCATCTTTGAGAGACCCCTATTTCTTTGCATATACCCATTTACAGCCAATTGCCTTATTTCCCTTGGGCAACTCTGTCAGTTCTTAAGTGTCATTCTTGTATAGAGAACTCATCTCTTCTACCATGACATTTTTTCACATCTTGGACTCTGAATTGATTTCAGCTTCCATATATGTAGACGGGATTGCCTCTTCAACGACTAGGATCATATATGTAGTGAGCCAACTAGGCTTACGTGGATTTCTTCTGGTTCTTCCAACTTCAATGGATTCATGGACATCACTCATAGCCTGTCCTTGATCCTCATTATAATCAATATCCTGATCGGCTACATGATTACTACCATGTGTCACCGTGGGTATGATCTCCAATGATACTGATCTTTCTAGAGATGGTGAAGTAGCATCACTCTCCACCTGCTGCCATATCCCTTTGGTCTTCTTAATCTCCACTTGCTGAGAGATTATAGGTTTCAACATTGCAGCCTCATCAAATGTGACATCTCTATTGAAGATAAACTTTTTGTCCTTAGGATCCCAGCTTGTAGCATTTTACTCCTTTCTTGAATCCTACAAACACACCTTTCTTCTCTCTTAGGTCTAACTTATCTTCCTTAACATGGTAGTAGTCCGGACACCCAAATACTCTTAGTGAATCATAATCCTGAGCAGCTTTCCTTGATCAAACTTTGAGAGGAGTTTTACCTCCTATAGCAGACGAAGGTAATCTGTTAACGGGATAGCAAGCATATGCCAAAACCTCAGTCCAAAAATTCTTTGATAATCCAGCATTGGATAACATACATCAGACCTTCTCTAGCAAATTCTTGTTCATCCTTTCGGCTACCCGGTTTTGTTGCGATGTTTCCCTTACTGTGAAGTGCTTTCTATGCCCTCAACACGACATAGCTTTAGGAAAGGATCACTCTTATATTAACCTCCGTTATCTGACTGAAGCATCTTCATCTTCCTTCCCATGCTTTTCTCCATATTTTTCTTCCACTCCACAAACAATTCTAGGACTTCCCCTTTGTGCTTCATGGTATATACCCGATATCGCCTAGAATAATCATCTATAAAAGTCACAAAGTAGTGGTTACCTCCAATAAATGCCGTCTTATTAGGTCTCCAAATATCGAAAGAACATAATCCAGAATCCCCTTGGTGCAGTGAGTCGTTGTGCTGAATTTCACCTTGTCTTCTTTCCGATGATGCAATGTTCACAAAACTCCAATTTGTAGGTTCTGGCACCTGTCAACAGACCTTGCTTTGCAAGAGTTTGCAAAAAAAAATTTCCTGTATGTTCGAGTCTCATATGCCACAGCCTGGTAGAATCATCATCTGAATCTGTAGCGGTCGCTAATTGACCTGTAACTGTACTACCCTTCAAGTAATAGAGATTATTTCGGCGGAGGCCCTTCAAAACCACCATTGAGCCTTTAGTTATCTTGAGAACACCATCCCTTATAGATACCTCAAGACCCAATGTTTTTGTAACGCCCCAATCCCAAGGGTACGGAGACGTTATGGCGACGTACATACGCGAGGTGAAAACACTCTCACGCGTACGTTAAGCCTCAGTACAGGAAATAACCTCCACATCTATATGAGTTCCAGCATGAAATAAGTACAAGAATACCTGCAGAAGAGGTCAGCGATCATAACAGATATGAAAAATAAGGACAAATAAGATAGCAGAAATAAAGCACTAAGATACCTATGAATAGTCCCGAGGAGGATCTCCTATGTGACTCCCAGGCACTCTCTGATACTACGGTAACTCGGATCTCCAACCTGGGCACGCAAACCCAGGGTCGTCAGAAAGCGACCTAGTGAGTGGTAAAATGAAGGAGGCAGTAATATATACTATAGTACTACAAGCACGATACTAATATATAATGACGTGGTAATAGTGATACCATATAATAATCAGTAGGAATATATAAACATGAAAGCAGTGAAAATACATAAACATGTCATCTTTTAATACCATCACTACCTAGCCGGTTATCATCTGGTCATGTCTATAGTCGTCTCCAGTTTATATCATAAATAATGTTATCTAGTGGAATATGCTAGTGGTGACGTGATAGAAGTGGACATGCAGATGTGCATATGCCATATGCCCCTAATACGGTGTCGTGCATATACAGTAATGATGTCTGAGATACAGAACACATAATATATGCAATGCAGAACATGCGTCGTATGCCATGCAATGCAGGACATGCGTCGTATGCCACCACAGAAAGTGTAACATGTATCGGGTAAAGTAACAAATAGACATGTAACATGATATCGGATAAATGATCAGGTACAATAAGAAGTACAACTATACAATAGGAAACATGTATCAGGCAAGGAACAGTAACAAGTAGTAAACATGTATCAGGCAAGCCATGTTATTTATACAATAGTAGCAATCAGTACCACCTGGTATTTTAATTACTCTCTTCCAGTGTCCCATACCACTGGCAGTTCATACTGGAGCCCGCACTCCAGTCGAACCCATCCGGACATGGCCTACGGGTACCATTATCCAAAAGAGAGAGTAACCAATTAACAAGTGTTCCCGACGTCACTATTATGTATACTAGTTTTATTATGTTAATTGGAAACTCATGGTCGAGGAGTTCTTATCGGGTGGGTGTATCCCGTGCATACCCGGGACAACGGCCTTAAACAGACCCCTGGCTGCTGAGACCAGGGCCAGCCCGCTAAGGCTGTAACATGTACGAGAACTCCATGAGCTAATCACAATAACGGGAAACGGGAGCTCATGAGTAATAACAGACGGTAGCCAGCACTACCCCGTCCCCTGCAGTGGGACAAACAATGGATCCAAACATCCACCCGATATGATCTAGTCAACCGTCAAGTCTCCCCATACCCAAGTTCTCTTTATGATATGATATGTCAAGTATACAATGTAACAAGAACCAATACAATACATGATATGGGTAACATGATAACTGGACCAGAGCTCTGTTGATAGCATAGAACAATATCACGAGAATCAGGAACAATATAACATGATCAAGATAACATGAACAATATACCGGGAAACGGGAATAATAGATGTGGGATCCCCACATATCGCATATCAACAGTTCTCATGTCCAGTATCGGAATATCCATATCAATACAGGAAACAATCATATAATATGAATACGGTAACATGGCACAATAATCGGTGTAATATGCACAGTGAGTCATATGACAAGAAGATAGAAACAATACAAGCATGTATACTCGTGTGGTAAGCATATGTAACAATACTGTCTGTAATGAGTATCCGTGAAGTGGTGCATGTATATATATACATATCGGTGGGACATGACTATGACATAAGAGTGTGACGGGTCAAAGTATCAGTGCAACATGGACATGTCATAACAATGATTAGTGTCTAATATCATGTATGGTGAACTACAGTATCCGTGTACTGATGATAACAATAATATGACATGCGGTACTTATCATAGTTGTGTAGCCATAATCCGTGTAACATGCATAAACGGTATCTAGCATGTATGTCTAGTGACCGTGTAGTGTTATAGCCTACCGTGGATCAATATATATGTGATGATAGTTATCTAACTGTTATATACTACATGAAATAATAGGGTCCACTAATATGGTGAACTAATGGCTGAGTGTCAGTGGTCCATGAACATGACCTAATAGGCATCCAGTGTCACACTCTACGTCTATTAGGTATCAGGCATGTTCTAAGTACAGTGGTGACGACAGTGTTTTAGTATTGTCTACAGCTTACTTTACCGGTATCATGTTAAGCAATCAATATGATAAAAAAAATAATTTATAAAATAAAAACACTCACTAACTGGCTACAGGAATGTAGCTCTCGTTCTCACGATCGCAACGGATCCAGAATCGTCCAAATCGGAGTCCGATGCTCCAGTTATCTCCCGAATACTGAAAGTAATAGAATAGGGTTAAATATGTAATAACAGAAATTATCCAGGGGGCTATTTGTAATTTTACAGGGGCCTAAAAGTAATTTAAATATTACAGGGTCTAAAATGAAAATGTACCTTTAACGGGTCGGGTCCGGGTGTAAACGGGTCGGGTTTGGGTTAAACCCAAAACCCGAAACCCTATCTTCTCAAAGAAGCCACAGCAGCAGCCTTGCGGCTGCTGCTGCCGCCCGTGCGCGGCCGCCGCCCGTGCCCCGCCGGCGCGGCCGCTCTGCCGGCGCCGGCGTCACCCCGGCGCCGTGCGCCGCTCCGGTGTCACCACGGCGCCGCCGGGGGTGGTCTGCAGAGGGGAGGAGAGAGAGGAGTGGGGGCGGGCGCCTCCACCACCTGCGCCCGCGCCGCCCGGCGCTCCGCCGCTCGCGCGCCACGCGCCCGCGCCTGCCGCCTGCGAGCGCCGCCGCCTGCGCAACCCCGCGCCCGCCGCCTGCGCCGCTGCCCCGCCGGCGTCCACCAGAGAGAGCAGGTGGGTGAGAGAAGAGAGAGAGAGAGAGGGTAGAGAAAGAGAGAGAGACGTTGGAGAGAGAGAGGAGAGAGTGTGGGAGAGTGAGAGAGGGGATAGAGGAGAGAGAAGAGGGAGGGAATTTAAAGAGAGAGAGAGAAAGGTCGGTTGGGTAAACAGTAGGGTGGTGGGAGTTCGCTGGAAGAATGGAGAAGAAAGAAAAGAAAAGAAAAGAAAAGAAAAGGGTTTTTAAATATTAAAATAATATTATTTAATTCGGCCTAAAATTTGACGTGTCCCGAACGGTGCCCAAAATTACAAAAATAGAGAAAATTACGCTGAGACGTAATATGAAAACGGTTTGTCAAAACTCAATCCGGTTTACCAATTAAAAATCCCGGAGTATCTCGCCGATACGGGCGACACCGGTTTGGCCGGATTTTCGATAAATTCAGAAAAATCTCCAAAATACCCGAACGTAGCTCCCGTGATTCTAAGACATACAGTGAAAACCGATTCTCAAAATTCTACTCCGTTTGTGAAAGAAAAATCGAAAGTCGGTTATCGGTATCGGTCGACACCGACTACGGAGATTTTCCAAAATAATACAGAAAAATTCTAAAAAATCCTGAAAAATCTACAATATTAGGAAATGATTTTTGAAACTAAATCAGGTCAATCAGAATGCTACAGAAGTCAAATCAAATTTGTACGTCGTATCGCGTACAGATACGGTGATACGTACACCGGGGATCAGGGTGTTACATTTCTCCCCACCTTACAAAAAATTGCGTCCTCGCAATTTTAATCAGGTGTGAGAACAAGATTTTCAACTCCAAAACTGAAATATTACGGTCTACGACACTTCTGCTGCGCACTCTGATATCTATAAGGTACTCGGGACGGAGAAGTATGGTAGAGAATGGATTCTAACGGATGGGAAGCAAGACGATGCAAGGAAAATGAGAAGAAAATCGGATGCTCTGGTTGACAACGAAAAGGAAGGAAGGAATAAAACAGAGCCAAGGAATGAATTGTCAAGTTCATGGCATTCTTGTACTCGTTGCTGGAACCCCAAATTCAGATGATCAGTTAATCTGAACCTGATTGTACTGTTGGTAAGAGCCCGAGTATTGACCCAGGTAGTTACCCACACCAGGTGTGAACTTAAGCTCTGATACCACTATGTAACGCCCGATCCCAAGGGTACGGAGACGTTATGGCGACGTACATACGCGAGGTGAAAACACTCTCACGCGTACGTTAAGCCTCAGTACAGGAAATAACCTCCACATCTACATGAGTTCCAGCATGAAATAAGTACAAGAATACCTGCAGAAGAGGTCAGCGATCATAACAGATATGAAAATAAGGACAAATAAGATAGCAGAAATAAAGCACTAAGATACCTATGAATAGTCCCGAGGAGGAATCTCCTATGTGACTCCCAGGCACTCTCTGATACTACGGTAACTCGGATCTCCAACCTGGGCACGCAAACCCAGGGTCGTCAGAAAGCGACCTAGTGAGTGGTAAAATGAAGGAGGCAGTAATATATACTATAGTACTACAAGCACGATACTAATATATAATGACGTGGTAATAGTGATACCATATAATAATCAGTAGGAATATATAAACATGAAAGCAGTGAAAATACATAAACATGTCATCTTTAATACCATCACTACCTAGCCGGTTATCATCTGGTCATGTCTATAGTCGTCTCCAGTTTATATCATAAATAATGTTGTCTAGTGGAATATGCTAGTGGTGACGTGATAGAAGTGGACATGCAGATGTGCATATGCCATATGCCCCTAATACGGTGTCGTGCATATACAGTAATGATGTCTGAGATACAGAACACATAATATATGCAATGCAGAACATGCGTCGTATGCCATGCAATGCAGGACATGCGTCGTATGCCACCACAGAAAGTGTAACATGTATCGGGTAAAGTAACAAATAGACATGTAACATGATATCGGATAAATGATCAGGTACAATAAGAAGTACAACTATACAATAGGAAACATGTATCAGGCAAGGAACAGTAACAAGTAGTAAACATGTATCAGGCAAGTCATGTTATTTATACAATAGTAGCAATCAGTACCACCTGGTATTTTAATTACTCTCTTCCAGTGTCCCATACCACTGGCAGTTCATACTGGAGCCCGCACTCCAGTCGAACCCATCCGGACATGGCCTACGGGTACCATTATCCAAAAGAGAGAGTAACCAATTAACAAGTGTTCCCGACGTCACTATTATGTATACTGGTTTTATATGTTAATTGGAAACTCATGGTCGAGGAGTTCTTATCGGGTGGGTGTATCCCGTGCATACTCGGGACAACGGCCTTAAACAGACCCCTGGCTGCTGAGACCAGGGCCAGCCCGCTAAGGCTGTAACATGTACGAGAACTCCATGAGCTAATCACAATAACGGGAAACGGGAGCTCATGAGTAATAACAGACGGTAGCCAGCACTACCCCGTCCCCTGCAGTGGGACAAACAATGGATCCAAACATCCACCCGATATGATCTAGTCAACCGTCAAGTCTCCCCCATACCCAAGTTCTCTTTATGATATGATATGTCAAGTATACAATGTAACAAGAACCAATACAATACATGATATGGGTAACATGATAACTGGACCAGAGCTCTGTTGATAGCATAGAACAATATCACGAGAATCAGGAACAATATAACATGATCAAGATAACATGAACAATATACCGGGAAACGGGAATAATAGATGTGGGATCCCCACATATCGCATATCAACAGTTCTCATGTCCAGTATCGGAATATCCATATCAATAACAGGAAACAATCATATAATATGAATACGGTAACATGGCACAATAATCGGTGTAATATACACAGTGAGTCATATGACAAGAAGATAGAAACAATACAAGCATGTATACTCGTGTGGTAAGCATATGTAACAATACTGTCTGTAACGAGTATCCGTGAATTGGTGCATGTATATATATACATATCGGTGGGACATGACTATGACATAAGAGTGTGACGGGTCAAAGTATCAGTGCAACATGGACATGTCATAACAATGATTAGTGTCTAATATCATGTATGGTGAACTACAGTATCCGTGTACTGATGATAACAATAATATGACATGCGGTACTTATCATAGTTTTGTAGCTATAATCCGTGTAACATGCATAAACGGTATCTAGCATGTATGTCTAGTGACCGTGTAGTGTTATAGCCTACCGTGGATCAATATATATGTGATGATAGTTATCTAACTGTTATATACTACATGAAATAATAGGGTCCACTAATATGGTGAACTAATGGCTGAGTGTCAGTGGTCCATGAACATGACCTAATAGGCATCCAGTGTCACACTCTACGTCTATTAGGTATCAGGCATGTTCTAAGTACAGTGTGACGACAGTGTTTTTAGTATTGTCTACAGCTTACTTTACCGGTATCATGTTAAGCAATCAATATGATAAAAAAAATAATTTATAAAATAAAAACACTCACAAACTAGCTACAGGACTGTAGCTCTCGTTCTCACGATCGCAACGGATCCAGAATCGTCCAAATTGGAGTCCGGATGCTCCAGTTATCTCCCGAATACTGAAAGTAATAGAATAGGGTTAAATATGTAATAACAGAAATTATCCAGGGGCTATTTGTAATTTTACAGGGGCCTAAAAGTAATTTAAAATATTACAGGGTCTAAAATGAAAATGTACATTTAACGGGTCGGGTCCGGGTGTAAACGGGTCGGGTTTGGTTAAACCCAAAACCCGAAACCCTATCTTCTCAAAGAAGCCACAGCAGCAGCCTTGCGGCTGCTGCTGCCGCCCGTGCGCGGCCGCCGCCCGTGCCCCGCCGGCGCGGCCGCTCTGCCGGCGCCGACGTCACCCCGGCGCCGTGCGCCGCTCCGGTGTCACCACGGCGCCGCCGGGGGTGGTCTGCAGAGGGGAGGAGAGAGAGGAGGGGGGGCGGGCGCCTCCACCACCTGCGCCCGCGCCGCCCGGCGCTCCGCCGCTCGCGCGCCCCGCGCCCGCGCCTGCCGCCTGCGAGCGCCGCCGCCTGCGCGACCTCGCGCCCGCCGCCTGCGCCGCTGCCCCGCCGGCGTCCAGCAGAGAGAGCAGGTGGGTGAGAGAAGAGAGAGAGAGAGAGGGTAGAGAAAGAGAGAGAGACGTTGGAGAGAGAGAGGAGAGAGTGTGGGAGAGTGAGAGAGAGGATAGAGGAAAGAGAAGAGGGAGGGAATTTAAAGGGAGAGAGAGAAAGGTCGGTTGGGTAAACAGTAGGGCGGTGGGAGTTCGCTGGAAGAATGGAAGAAAGAAAAGAAAAGAAAAGAAAAGAAAAGGGTTTTTAAATATTAAAATAATATTATTTAATTCGGCCTAAAATTCGACGTGTCCCGAACGGTGCCCAAAAATTACAAAAAATAGAGAAAATTACGCTGAGACGTAATATGAAAACGGTTTGTCAAAACTCAATCCGGTTTACCATTAAAAATCCGGAGTGTCTCGCCGATACGGGCGACACCGGTTTGGCCGGATTTCGATAAATTCAGAAAAATCTCCAAAAATACCCGAACGTAGCTCCCGTGATTCTAAGACATACGGTGAAGGTTGATTCTCAAAATTCTACTCCATTTGTGAAAGAAAAATCGGAAAGTCGGTTATCGGTATCGGTCGATAGCGACTACGGAGATTTTCCAAAATAATCCAGAAAAATTCTAAAAAATCCTGAAAAATCTACAATATTAGGAATGATTTTTGAAACTGAAATCAGGTCAATCAGAATACTACAGAAGTCAAATCAAATTTGTACGTCGTATCGTGTACAGATACGGTGATACGTACACCGGGGATCAGGGTGTTACAGTTTTTAAAGCACCAACTGAGATAAGTTTCCTTTTAAGTTGAGTTACATAACTCACTTCTTTCAATTCTCGCACCATCCCATCAAACATCTTAATCTAGACGGTACATATTCTTTTCATGTTACATGGGCGATCATCCCCCATGATAGCAGTGTTGGCCTAAAGGCCTATCACTCTAGTTTTGATGAGGATTAACTCATGTAGTTATAATACTAATGATCTTGTGTTTAATAAGTTTCAGATATTTATCAAAATCTTAGTCGATGTTTAGCTTCAACAAAAGCTTCAAAGTCAAGTTTTGAAGCTAGCACGTGTTGATTCAAGAGTTTGCGCTTTAAGATCGCATCAAGTACTCAAAGAGGAGTCTAACTCATTGGATCAAGCTTTGGACCAAGTCAAGATGAAGAAGAAGATTTTCAAGAGAAGATTCTCAAGACTTGAGTCTAGTGTTTGTAAGTTTAAGATTTTATATTTAGGAAAAAATGTAAAGGATATATTAGTTGTGAATTGCTCAAGCTCATACACATACAAATTTTATATGTCGTTTTCAAGAGAAATAGTTTTAGTTTCGGTTTTGGTTTTGAGCTTCAAAGAATACATTTTTATGTTTCATGAATTGATTTCATTAAAACGAGTGTATATGGTTTATATATGTATTGGATATCATCCATATACATTGATGGTTCAAATGTTTAGTAAAACTTATTTTGATGTTTCTAGTTCTTGATTTTAAGTTTTGTTAAAGTCAAAACTTATTTTGAGCTTATTGTAAAAAACAAGTATATTTCATCTATTATGTGTATTAGATCATATCCATATACACTATGCTTTAAAAGTGTTTAAATATTTTGTTTTTGTATCTGTACAATCTTTGAAAAAAATATTTTTCATTTAAAAGTTTGTTTTAAAAAATACGGTTTTCGACTTAAGCCTAAATTTCTATACCTCAAAAAAAGTTCAATATGTTTTTAATATGTGTTGATTTTTGATCACACATATTTATACTTTAAAGTCTCTCAATGAATTTATTTTTGTGGATTTTATAGGATTTAAATAAAATTTTTAAGGTTTTACAAGTTAAGTTTTCTACTCTTAAAACCCTACATTTGGGCAGCTGGCGGTCGACCGAACCAGGTAGATTGAGCGTCGACCGATGTTCACAAAACGTTCAGTAGCCTTTGGCTATAGGGCCCATCGACCGTGCGATCGATCGATTCAGAGAGGCTGCTCTCTGGATCTGGCCATGGTCGATCGAGCGGTCGACCGACCAAAGAGCATTGCTCTCTGGTTTTGGCCACGGTCGACCCAGCGGTCGACCGACAGGTCAATGACCTGGGTTAGATCGATCGGGTGGTCTACCGGCAACCCCAATGGTCTAAAATATGACTGTTAGCCGGTCGACCGGCCGTTGACTGACAAGTCATCTGGCCTGGGTATTAGCCCTAACGGTTAGTTTTTGTAACTCTATAAAAGTGGCTGTTTTGGACAGCTTTTGACAAGATTTTAAGAGGATTTTAGAGCCAGTTTTTCCCACCTTTTCAGAAGTTTTTCAATAAGTTTTAGAGCTTAAATTTTATATCAAAAAGAGAGTTTATCAAGAGTGTTATTCTTAAGTTTTCAAAAGAGAATTCTTGAGTTTTTCACTACAACATCTATCTAGTTTTTTCACACAAGCTTGAGCTATCTATTACTATATCTATCCTCTAAGGATCATTTGTTGTGTGAGTTTATCTCTGGCAGATCCTCCTAATATCTCCAACAGATCAAACTCCATTTGACATTCTCTTCAATAGAATGACAGGTCCACTCAAATTGTTGTTATGTTCAAACACCTCTAACAGTAAATAAATCCTTGTCAAGTTAACATCATATCTCTGACAAGTTATTTTTACAAATCCCTAAATAGAGAAGTTGCCACGATCACTTCAGATAAAATCTCCTTCTAATTCTCTAGAAAGGAATCTGATTGTTACGTTAATGATTACCTCTGATAACTTTTTAAGAAACATTCATATCCCTATCAAATCCCCATTGAGTTCTTTATGTCACATTAGCGATTACCTCTGACATCTTAGAGAATGCTAAACTCTCTATAATCTCTTATGTGATTCATTTGCTAACTCCCTAGCGAGTTTCTAATAGATTCTCTTTGGAGTCTATTATTACCCTTTTCAGTCCCCAGTAGATTTTTCGGTTGTCACGTTAACATTACACCTCTGACAATTTCTTCCAAAAAAAATTCTCTTCAAGGAAGCACTAATTTCCTCATGGAGTTTATGATCAAGTCCTATCCCCCCCAACAAAATTATCTCTTTCTGCCATCATGTCTAGTTCATTAACTCTGAACGGCGGAACTCTGAGCTTGGTAGCTTCTCAATCGGTTATGTTCAGATTATCACCTCTGAACCGACAGATAGCCTAGCCTTATTTCCCAGTTAGGGACTTCACTTTTTACTGTCATGTCCAATTTATCACCTCTGAACGGTAAGGCTCTGAGCTTGGTGGCTTCTCAATCGGTCATGTCCAGTCAATCATCTTTGAACTGACAGATATCTAAGTCTCATCTCCCAGTCTAGTGTGGACTTCTCTTTTATCCTCATGTCCAGTCCGTCACCTCTGAATGAAAAAATTCTGAGTCTGGCAATTCCCAACCAGTTATGTCTAGTTCATCACCTCTGAACTGATGGATTCCAGATCTCACTCTTACAGTTCCAATTGGACTAGCTGTTAAGTTAACATTGTGATCTATGAACAACGAACTGTGAGCCTGGTGTCTCTTAGTTGGTCATGTCCAAATTACCTCTGAACTGACGGGTGCCCAGTTCCAATTCATCCTTGCAGTCCCCAGTGGGTTAGCTGCTAAGTTAATACTACTACCTTTGATAGTGAATTCAGAGTTTAGTGTGTCTTAGTCTATCATGTCCACTTCATCACCTCTGAATAGACGAGTCCCTAAAATCGAGTTCACTTTTTGTTTGCTGTTATGTCTAGTTCGTCACCTCTGAATAGTAAACACTCCGAGCTGGTAATTTCTAATTCGTTATATCCAGTTTTTTATCTCTGAACCGATGAATATCCAATCTCACCCTTCTTTGTCGTTATGTCCAGTTCGTCACCTCTGAATAACAAGGCTTCATGTCTGGTGATTCCTAATCAGTTATGTCCAGTTCGTCACCTCTGAACTGATGGATACCCAGATCTAACTTTCCAGTCCTATGGGACTCTTCTCGCTGTTATGTCTAGTTCGTCACTTTTGAACTGATGGGTATTCTGATCTAACTTTTCAGCTCAGTAGGGACTCTTCTCGCTGTTATGTCCAGTTTGTCACATCTGAACAACAAGTCCTCTTTCTAGAGATTCCTAACCTATTATGTCCATATTACCTCTGAACAGGCGGTTTCTAGATCTGCTCTCTTTTATCCCCAGTGAATTCTCATACTCAGACTGATTTTATCATATTCTTAACCTCTGAATAATTTTCAGTCACAGTTCTACTTCTTTTGGGAAATTCTACTTGGTGAATGCTCACCTTTTTGAACACCCGAGGCAATTCAAAGTATTTTGAAATTCGAACCAATCCATTACGGATTTACGAAAAGTTTGAAGGGATTTTGTTGACACTCTAAAAAGACAAACTCTCATACAGCTCTTCAACCGGTCTGAATGATGTCTAACTTGTCAACATTTATGAAAGACAAGTCGCAGATAAGATGATGATCAGTTTCTACCATCCCCAAGGGGCAAAGCAGCGACTTGGACCCTACTAATCCAGTGAAGTAGACAGTGAGCCAAGTGTTGCCTTTAAAGAGTCCTAGGCAGGCCCATGATGCTAAGTTAGCTCAACACTTAGTCTCGCATGAGCCCAAGGGGCTAGCCTCTCCTGAGAGGCTAAATTTGTCTAACTTCACCTTGATGCTTTTCATAATTCCGCAGAGAGCAAACTGTTAGCTTCGCCTGAACTCTGCACAACAGCGCAGAAGGCTAACTCCTACCTTCACCTGAAACTTAGCACAGCTCTGCTGAGCTTGCTTCTACCTTTACCTGAATCTTACACAGCTCTGTTGAGAGCTAACTTCTACCTTCGCCTGAAGCTTGGCACAACTCTATTGAAGAGCTGCTGATCGGGGCGAAACCAACACTTGAAAGCGTGTGTTTTATGAAATCAGTGAAATTATATGTGTGCTAATGTTCTCTCAATACTTCCGTTATAGTATTGGCTCAATGGGTCAAATTCACAGGGACGGGAGGCAATAGAAGCATTAACAGTTCTTATTCACATATTATGTTAATAAGTTCTTCTTTGTTAAAGAATGAGAAAAAGATAAAGAAAAAAAATCTGAAAGTGATAGGTGGTGAAGGCGATGAAATCGACGATGTAAAAACAAATAAAAAGTGGTTGTAAATCAGTAGAAGAAAATAAGGTAGTAGATAACAAAGTAAAAATAAAAGATGGAAATGAAATAGAAAGTGGAGTGATTTAGAAAGTGTTTTAGAAACAAAATAGAAAAAGAAAATGAAACTTGTTATGAAGAATATTTTGAAAATTATTTTTAAAATAAAGTAAAAAAGAAAAGAGGAACTATGAAGGAAAACTTATGGCTACTAACTACTAATTGCTCCACTAATCATGCTAACCTCTTAGTAATAGTCGCCTCATATGGATCCTTGGCCATCACTAGTCCTTGACTTCAAGAGACGATACAGAGTATGGCATATAAGAAGGTTCCTTCACATTCAAACACATCCAAATCACATAATCAAAATGCAAGTTACTATTAATTCATCAAAATCAATTAGAGGTGAGCATGAAATATAGTTAGCATTGCAAGTTAGCAAGTTAGTGGTTAGATATTAGAATGTTAGAATCCATCATCATGAGCCATCAATGGCTCTTGCAATAGCAAGACCTTGTGGAGGCTATTAGATTCATGTAGATTATCAAGTAAGAGGTTAGATAATTAGTGGTTAGGAATTAGATTGCCACGAGAAGAAAAACTAGCTAAGCATCATGTAGAAGATGTAGAAGATTATAATGGAGAAGAAAGGAGATACCTTTACATAAATTATCACCATCTATTATATCAATATATCTCTCTCTCTGTGAATCATCTCAGCCCTATGATCGGGGGAAACCGTGCACGAAAAATGCATGTTTTGAAATAAAGAGTTAAAAGTGCGTGCTTTGGCTTCCTCGATACTTCCGTTATAGCATACAGGCTAAAACGAGTCGAATCTAAAAGGACGGGAGGTGATAGAAGCTTACACGATATGTTCACGTGTATGTTAAAAGTTCTTCAATATTTGAAAGAATGAAAAGAAAATAAAGAATGGAAAAGAGAAGTACGGTGAAGCACGAAGAAGTGGGAAACATAGAAAAGAATGTGTTTGTGATTTTTGTTTATATATCTAAAATAAAGTAAAAAGGAAAGAAAACCTATGGCTACTAACTACTAATGACTCTACTAACCATGCTAACTTCTTAGTGATAGTTGCCTCATATGTATCCTTGGCAATCACTAGTCCTTAGTTCAAAAGCGTTTCAAAGCCTGATTCATATGATAACTTTAACATCCAAACTCAACAAAACAAGTGCAAACTTCACTTAAACCATCAAAACTAGACAAGAGTAAGCATGGAGTAAACTAATGTTAGCTTGTTAGAGAGTTAGGATGTTAGAGTGTTAGATCCATCATCATAAGCCATCAATGGCTTTTACAAGAGCAAGGCCAAGTAGAGGCTGTTAGATTCATGTGGATTATCAAATAAGAAGTTAGCAAGTTAGTGGTTAGTAATTAGTTACCATGAGTGAAAATTATCTACACATGTAAAAGGAGTTAGAGAGAAAACAAAGAGAGATAAAGGGAGAACCTTTCATACTTGTCACCTTCTATTACAAGCACTCTTACTTTCCAATCATGTATCACTCTCTCTCCTATTACAAGATCTGAAAGAAATGAAAAATACAAAGAGGAAGAAGAAGAACACTAACCTAAACTACCCTAAACTACAACAAGGAAAGCGAAATTACCTTACTCTCTGTATATCTCCCCGAAGAAGAACCCCAGGGGGTATTTATAAGCACCAGAGGAAAAGGGGCGAGGGAACAACCCCTGGCCCAAAGCACGGGCATGGTCACACCCGTATGGCCGCGGAAACGCGGCCAGAGCCACATTTTCGCGGCTGTACAAGGCGGCGAGCGCAGCGCCGCCTGCTGCGCGCTATCGCTTCTGTCCCCTGTCGGCTGCAGGTCCCTGTTCTGGTTTTGGGCCCCTAGTTTTGACAAAATGACGCCTTTAATCACCCATTAAAAAGTGATTTAGGGTCTTCTTCTTCATTGTATACTATGGACCTAGAAATATACAAGAGAGGTATTATTAGCAGAATTTAATATTAAATAAATGTGAAGATGTGGTATGAAATATGCAGTTTTAGAGACTAATAACACCCCCACACTTATCTTTTGCTCGTCCCGAGCAAAACGAAAAGCTAAAAAAATTATTACACCAATTTCGCAAGTGACGCGATTGCACTGAGCATGTGCAACAAGCCGTTAAACCTTTAAGTTTTCCCTAGAGGAGGAGTTTTGTCTTCTGAGGGTTTTCAGCGGATTACACCCACAAAATCCATAAAGAAAGAAATCAAATGTTAGTTTTTTGAAAACTCATTTTTGAAATAGAGAAAAATGTTGAAGTATTTTGCGAAAATATAAGTGATCCAAGGTCATAGGTAACCAGAAATTATTCTTCCTTAAACTAAGTCGAAATGCAAAATCTTGTTATATATTAAATGTAAGAATTTAAAATTGAATTGATTCTTTGATCTTTCATAAAACTATTAGAAAAATATGCACTTTGTGAACTGTGAAGATTTTTAGGATATCGACTCTAACTTCATGCTATTGATTTGTGTGTATATATATATATTTTGATTTATGAACTGTTAAGATTTTTGACCAAACCAGATGATCTTAGGGCACCAGATGAGAAAACATCCCTTGGGCTTAAGGACTCGAGTAATTAAGGCCACAAAACTAACGGGATTATTTTGATTTTGTCCATCTCTTTAGGAATGAATAATCATGCTTCCTGAGGCATAATTACCCAGCTTCAATAAGTGATTTTTATTATCATTGGTTTTTTCTTTTTATATATATCATTTTTCTTTTTTTATGGCATTATCAGTCTTTGTTTCAATCCCAAAAAAATTGTGTAAGTGTGAAGTGCATAAATCTAAGGCAAAAAATTCAAGATCAAATTATCTTTCCAATCTTACTTTCTTATCCTAAAATTTAAATAAGATCTATTATTTTGACTCAGTTTAAAATTTCATAATTTTAAGTCTTCCTAATTCCTAAGATAATCTTAATTTTCTTAAAATAAATCAAAAATATTTCCCTTATGTCAAAAAAGTTTTGTAAAAAGAAAAGAGTTTTTATACAAAAGAAATTTTTTAAAAAGTTCCTAAAAAGAAGCGTAAAAGAAAGAAAATGTAAAGCTAACTATGTTAGTGAACCCTCCCCTACACTTATCTTATGCATTGTCCTCAATGCATCGTGAATGTGTATATACATGAAACCAATGAGAAGGGAAGAAAAATTACCTCATGGTGATGGCTCCGGTGGTAGTCTGATTGGGCCAGGCGTTGTTACCTAATCTAGATATCGTGGATCTTGCTGAAACCCACCAGTGACTTCTTTAATACGATCCAGTAAAAGAATGATTGAGTGAATGTTCTTATTTAAAAATTTATCCCCATCTAATTTTTAATTTTTAAAAATAATTACTGAGTCATTTTCTTCAACATTCTTGTCCAACAATGAAGTGTGATTTTGAGAGATGATTGTTGTGGACTCAAATGGAACAGGAACAAAAACCGATACCGACTCGAAAATTTGACGCAGATTAAGTCGAGATTCAAAAGGGGAGTCGAAATTGATTTAAAAATGGGGTCCAGACCAAAGAATTGATGTTCACACATTTTTCCCATCAATGAAGTGTGATCATAAGATATTGGTGATTCAATTTCATAGTGTACTGGTACAGGATTTAATGTTGACTCAGGAATAGAGAAAAAATTTGGTAAAGATACTGGAGTCATTATTGAATCAAAGAGTGAAATGGAGTCACCAACTTAAGGTTCAGGATTACTTTCAAGCTCAAGTTCAATTTCGGGAGAAGGATAACTTGCTAAAATGTCAACGTGGTTCTCAAAATTTTGGGCAAGTTCAAATGGATATAAGGAAATTGAATCTTGATTTTCGTCCACAGAAGGAATGTAAATGGGTGAAATGGTTGATTCAAGTTCAGGAATTATGGGAATCAAAACAGGCTCAAGAACATTACTTAGTTTAGGCAACACTACAGGAATCGATATTGATTCAAGGATTGGACTCGAATCGCTAAATTGAAACTCAGGCTCACATTCATCTTCAAGTTCAATTTCAAGAAACGGATAACTTGTCAAACTATCAAGAATTTGATGTTGGTCAAGTTTGAAAAACACCTAGAGGGGGGTGAATAGGTGTTAATGCTAATCTAATGATCTTTTTAAACAAGTATGTATGTATGATGCAATCGGTCACTCAAAACAAGAATTGAAACTGAATTCCCCGTGAAGGGCTCTAGAACTTCTCCTCTTTGATTCCTCTAGATTATGAGTTAAGGCGCGTAATTGCTTTCTTGTTAAGATGAGTAAAGACTGAAAAATGCAAGTAAATGAAATGGGTGCAATAATGAAGTGTAAGTAAGAGGTATCACAAGATAGAAATGTAAAGCAATGAAAAGCAATAAGGAAACCAATCGCAAACACAAGTAATTTGTTTCGAGGTTCGAGCCACTACTCTACGTCCCCGCCTCCACCACCGTGAAGGATTTCTACTAAATCCGCAAAGGGAATTTTCACACCGGAACCTTTACACCCAAGGGGATTACAATTGGTCTACACAAGACCGAAGTACCCAACTCCAACCAATCCAACCTCTACACAAGAGGGATCTCAACACAAGAAAATACAAGTAATTAGGTGATCAAAAGACCACAAACTTCTCTCTTACAACTTCTTATAGAGTGGGGATGATTTTTGGCTCAAGAAATGAAGTGAGAAAATTCAGTTGTAAAGAAGTAAAAAGAGCTTGGAAAACAACTGAAAAATTTTAACCAAGAAAGCACTTTAGAAAGTGAGAGCTTGAAAACTTTTCTTTTCTTTAGAAACTTAAAAACAATAGGGATTTTTCTTGTATTCAACAAGGGACCAATGATCTCTATTTATAGTGATTAGATAAGAGCAATTCATCATTTAATCTAGGTCAATAGGTTAGATTATAGGCACAAGAAAATCAGGGATAGGTGAAAGAACCATCAAATTCAAAACCAGAAAACAGATTTCAAGAAACTAGCCGTTGGGGGCTGCTGGCGGCTGCCGGTCGACCGGCCGGTCGACCGGCAATCTACATGGCAAAAGAGCCGTTGGACGCGGTCGACCGGTCTAGTCGACCGCTGGCTAAACAGAAAGGAAATATTGGTATGTCGGTCGACCGGCCCGGTCGACCGACAAAACCCGAGAGTCTGTCAGTCGGTCGACCGGTCCGGTCGACCGACAGACGTGCACAAACGTGCACGCCAAAGCCACAAGGCCCGGTCGACCGATCAGGCTTGAAATAGATCCGGTCGACCGCCCGGTCGACCGTTAGGCCTCAAACAGTTTTATTTTGGGAATATTTTTGAACTTTGAAGAATTTTTAAATATTTTTAAATGGTTTGATGTTTAAGTAGCATGCTATAAGGGATGAGATACATGATTTAAACTAGATGTAAAAATATGAAATATTTTGAGACATGTATATCAATCAAGACATGCACCTAATCCAACTAACCAAAACAAAAACCGTATTTTGAAAAGTGAAAGTGTATGTTTGTTTTCTTGAGCCAACTTATCATGACCTTACTCCTTAACAAACTAATTCTTACAATGGTTCTTAGGTGACTACAAGATCTTCAAATTAGGGCTTCTCCATATACAATGTTGAATAGCTTGAATCCTTGATCCCGAATTGAGTCAACTTGAGTCAAAAATACTTTCCTTTAGAGAAGAAGACATCTTGAATCCTTAGAACCCTGAAACACACTTAAACACTAAAATATGATTAGTACAAATAACTATATATGTTTTGTAATCATCAAAACTCAAAAACCGGTTGATTGTAACCTTGGGCCAACAATCTCCCCCTTTTGATGATGACAAAACATATGAGTTATTTTTAAAAAAATGGGAAAAATGGGAAAGTAGCTTGGAGGCTCCCCCTCAAATCATGCTATATATATGAATGGCTATATACATGAATGAAAGTAAAAACAAGAACTTGGCATAAGAAAGACATAAGAATTCAAAACATATAGCTCAACAAACAATAACTCAAAACATAAAACACATAATTCAAAACTCAAAACTCAAAATACATAAAACACATAACTCAAAACTCAAAACTCAAAACTCAAAACTCAAAAACTCAAAATACATAACTCAAAACTCAAAATACATAACTCAAAACTCAAAATAATAAACTAACCTTTTCTCCCCTTTTTGTCATACATCAAAAAGGGTAAGCATTGTTAAATTTTTTTTCATGATTCCATAGCACAAACATTCAATTCATCACAAATAAAAGAAAATCTAGTATAGTCTAGTGGTTTTGTAAATATATCGGCAAGTTGAAAATCGGTAGAAACATAATCAATGTCAATATCACCTTTCTCATAATGATCTCTAAGAAAGTGATACCGAATGTCAATGTACTTAGTCTTACTATGTTGATTTGCATTTTTAGTCATATGAATAGTACTAGTATTATCACAAAATATTTTAATATGGTCATAATGCAAAGCATAGTCAAGGAGAGTATGTTTCATCCAAAGGACTTGTGCACAACAAGCCCCTGCCACAACATACTCCGCATCGGCAGTTGAGAGGGCTACCGAATTTTATTTCTTGGAAGACCATGAAACAAGACAATTACTGAGAAATTGACATGTTCCACTTGTACTCTTCCTATCCACTCTACAACCCGCATAGTCGGCATCCGAAAAATTGTCATTGAAAATTATCCGGTCTTCGGATACCACAAACCCATTTCAATTGTGCCCTTAAGGTATCTAATAATACGTTTTACCGCAATCAAATGGGACTCTTTAGGACACGATTGAAATCGAGCACAAAGATATACACAAAACATAATGTCCGGCCTACTAGCCGTTAAATACAACAAACTACCAATCATGTTACGATAGAGTTTAATGTCTATATTTATACCTTGTTCATCCTTGTCAAGCTTTGTGGTGGTAGCCATGGGAGTTTTGCTTGTCTTAACCCCTTCAAGTCCAAATTTCTTGATAAGTTCCTTCGTGTACTTGGCTTGATTGATGAAAATCTCATCCTTCCTTTGCTTGATTTGGAGACCAAGGAAGTAGTTAAGCTCGCCCATCATAGACATCTCAAATTCCTCCTTCAAGCATGATTCAAAAGCTTTGCAAAGATTTTCATTAGTAAAACCAAATATGATATCATCAACATATATTTGAACTATAAGTATATCATTTTCAACATGTTTGGTAAACAAAGTAGTATCTATTTTTCCTTTAGTAAAACCATTTGAAATAAGAAATGAAGAAAGTCTTTCATACCAAGCCCTAGGGACTTGTTTTAAAGCATAAAGAGCTTTGTCTAGTTTGAAAACAAAATCCGGATGTGTAGGATCAACAAACCCGGGGGGTTATTCAACATACACCTCCTCTTCAATAAATCCATTTAAGAAAGAACTTTTTACATCCATTTGAAAAAATTTAAAATCTTTATATGAAGCAAATGCAAGTGTCATCTGTATGGCTTCAAGTCATTCTACGGGTGCAAAAGTTTCCTCAAAATCGATACCTTCGACTTGAGTGTAACCTTGGGCCACTAACCTAGCTTTATTCCTAATAACATATCCTGACTCATCCAACTTGTTCTTAAAGATCCACTTAGTACCAATTGTTGGTCTATCGTGGGGCCTAGGAACAAGATGCCAAACTTGGTTGTGCTTGAATTGATTGAGCTCCTCTTGCATGGCAAGCAATCAATATGAGTCGTCCTCGGCTTCGAGGATGTTCTTTGGTTCAAAATGAGAAATAAATGCATAGTGCCCATAAAGATCATAAAGTTTAGAACGAGTAGTTACCCCTTTTGATACTTTACCTATAATAAGATCCTTGGGATGATGTGGATTGAATCTCCAATCTTTTGAAAGTGGTTGAGTAGTCTCCACTTCAACTTCTTGAACTTCATTTTCTTCATCACCCTTTGGCTTGTCTTCAAGAGTAGGTGAGTCCTTCAAAGTAATTTTCTCCATGTCTTCATTTAGGGAATCTATTTCTACAACATTCTCAACAAACACATTAGATTCCTCAAACTTTACATGTATAGATTCTTCAATGGTCAAGGATGACTTATTTAAAACTCTATAAGCTTTACTAGTGTTAGAGTAACCAACAAAAATTGCTTCATATGATTTTGCATCAAATTTACCTAAATTATCTTTAGTATTCAAAACAAAACATTTACAACCAAAAATTTTAAAGTATGAAACATTTGATTTTCTTGAATAATAAATCTCAAAAGATGTTTTAGAAGGGCTTTTGCATAAGAAAACCCTATTTGATATGTAGCAAGATGTGTTAACAGCTTCGGCTCATAGATAATGAGGGAGACCGTACTCATTTATCATTGTCCTAGCCATCTCTTGTAATGTACGATTTTTTCTTTCAACGACTCCATTTTGTTGTGGAGTTCTAGGACAAGATAGTTCATGCTTAATTCCATGTTCTTCGCAAAAAGTGATAAAGGGTTGGTTATTGAATTCACCACCTCTATCACTTCTTATTCTTAAAATAGAAGAATCTTTTCCTTTTCAACTCTTTTCTTAAAGGCTTGAAAATATGAAAAGGCTTGATTTTTGTGTTCTAAAAAGAAAACCCAAGTAAAATGAGAGAAATCATCAACTAAAATGAAAGCAAAACGATTCCCACTTAGACTTTTGGTTTGTGTAGGACCAAACAAATTCATATGGATCAACTCCAAAAGTCGTGATGTCATGATATCCTTGATTGATTTGAAAGAGGACTTGGTTTGTTTTTCAAGTTGGCACGCATCGCAAATGCGGTCCTTTTCAAATTTCAAGTAAGGAATACCTTTCACAATTTTCTTGTTGTTTAATCTAGATAGATGGTCAAAAGAAATGTGGCCTAATCTCCTATGCCACAACCAAGAGTCATCATCGAGGGCATTCAAGCAAGTAGCATTGCATAGCATTTTAGACATATCAATCATGTATACATTGTTTTCACGAAATCCGAAAAATATACATGTATTGGATTGTCTATCAATAACACTACATGCTAGGTCATCAAAAACAACATTAAAACCTTTATCACAAAGTTGACTAACACTCAAGAGATTATACTTGAGGCCATCAACTAAAACAACATTTTCTATTAAAGGAGATGTACTAAGTTTAACATTACCAATACCAATGATTTTTCTTTTGGCGTCATCTCCGAAGATGACGGTGCCACCTTCATGGTATCTTGATAGAGTTGCGAAGTTGTTGATATCCCAAGTCATGTGCCTTGAGCAACCACTATTAAGATACCACCACTCTTTACGTCGTTGGGCTTTGGAATGTACCTACATCATTTAACAAATTTGTTGATTTTGGTACCCAAACTTTCTTGGGTCCTTGAATGTTAGTATTCTGAACCCAAATATGATTATGCGATGCATGAATCCTATCATAGCAAAATTTAACCAAATGACCTTTACGACCATAATATGTGCATGAAAAAACTTTACCATATATGAATGCATGATGAGTGTGTGGAGTGTGGGCTTGTTTAGGGTGCTTAGCATGATGTAAAGATTGTGATTTATGAACATGAGTATGAATAGCATGTGAATGTTTCTTTGGGACATATTTCTTAGGAAAAATAGTCTCTAGACTAGTTTTATCAAATTCACATTTCTTCAAAACTACTTCTAATGAATCAATTTTCTTCTTTAGCAAGGAAATCTCGTTTTCATCAATTTGTGAAAATTTACCTTTGCAAGAAATTTTATATCATCAAAATCCTTTTGAGTAGAAGAGAGAGTTGAAAACAATTCATCTTTTTCTTTTGTGAGAATGAAAACTTTGAGGTTAAGTGATTCATTTCCCTTTTTCATTTTTAAGTATTTCTTTTTGAGAAAATCATAGTTATGATAATCATAGTTATGATATAGTTCTTCAAAAGCTTCTCCTAGTTCATCTATAGATAGTTCACAATCAATGGATGTATCAGGAGTTACCTTGCTTGTGCTTTCATTTGCCATGAAGCACATGTTGACGGTGTCGACTTCCTCATCGGATTCACTCTCCGAATCCCAAGTAGCCTTTAAAGCTTTCTTTTTGTATGGTTTCTTGGAGGTGGAGGGTTTGCTTTTGTTTCCGGACATTCCGCAACAATGTGACCCGGCTTCCGGCAATTGAAACAAATGATTTTCTTCTCTTCTTTACCTTGCCATCTCCTTCTATTTTGAAACTTTGCCTTGTTGTACATTCTCCGAACGTTCTTTACAAGAAGAGAAAGATCTTCATCATCCTCTTCTTCATCATCCTCGTCAGAGTAGGTGGAAGAGCTCTTGAAGGCAATAGTTTTCTTCTTGGGAGGAGCCATCTCTTCTCTTGCTTTTCTTTCCATCTCATGGGTCTTGAGATTCCCAATGAGACCGATAAGCTCCATTTCTTTCTTGTCATTGAGCTCCTTCAAAGTTGTGGCTTTGACTTCCCAAGATGGAGGGAGTGCACGGATGATCTTCCTCACTTTTTGGTCGTTGTCAATGCCGTCACCTAAAGAAGAAAGTCTATTAGTAATCTTTGTAAACTTAGTAACCATATCATCTATGGTTTCATTCTCTTGCATAGAAAAGTTTTTATATTGGGAACGAAGAAGGTCGATTTTTGCCCTCTTGACTTGTGACGTTCCCTCATGAGTGACAAGTAGGTGAGTCCAAATCTCATAAGTGGATTTGCAATGAATGACTCTAGAAATATCATCGTCATT
The DNA here is from genome assembly GCA_038442645.1 of Agave tequilana. Lineage (NCBI taxonomy): Eukaryota > Viridiplantae > Streptophyta > Magnoliopsida > Asparagales > Asparagaceae > Agave > Agave tequilana. The sequence continues at coordinate 160,428 of JAVJIF010002657.1, forward strand.
AAGAGCTTGAAGTAAGGCATAGTGTGCACTAGCATTAGCGTAAAACTCTTTCGTGGCAATATCGGACCAAATGTCCTCATCACCAAGGGGGCACTAAAAGGTTTGGTCACCGCCTTTGCAACCCGGCTCCCTAAGGATTGCAAAAACACGGTCATCTTAACCTTCCATATGGGAAAGTCAAGGCCATCAAACTTGAGTGGGGTCTTAATTCCTTCGGCCATTTTTACTAAGTGTATGAGGATGAAAAATGAATAAAGTGATTAGTAATATAGGATCTCTCTAAGGTTGTTAAGCCAAGAGCCTGAAGACCAAAGCTCTGATACCAATTGAAAAACACCTAGAGGGGGGATGAATAGGTGTTAATGCTAATCTAATGATCTTTTTAAACAAGTATGTATGTATGATGCAATCGGTCACTCAAAACAAGAAATTGAAGCCGAATTCCCGTGAAGGGCTCTAGAACTTCTCCTCTTTGATTCCTCTATATTATGAGTTGAGGCGCGTAATTGCTTTCTTGTTGAGATGAGTAAAGACCGAAAAATGCAAGTAAATGAATGGGTGCAATAATGAAGTGCAAGTAAGAGGTATCAAAAGATAGAAATGTAAAGCAATGAAAAGTAATAAAGTAACCAATCACAAATACAAGTAATTTGTTTCGAGGTTCGAGCCACTGCTCTACGTCCCCGCCTCCACCACCGTGAAGGATTTCCGCTAAATCCGCAAAGAGAATTTCCACACCGGAACCTTTACACCCAAGGGGATTACAATTGGTCTACACAAGAGCGGAGTACCCAACTCCAACCAATCCAACCTCTACACAAGAGGGATCTTAACACAAGAAAATACAAGTAACTAGGTGATCAAAAGACCACAAACTTCTCTCTTACAACTTCTTATAGAGTGGGGATGATTTTTGGCTCAAGAAGTGAAGTGAGAAAATTCAGTTGTAAAGAAGTAAAAAGAGTTTGAAAAACAACTGAAAAACTTTAACCAAGAAAGCACTTTAGAAAGTGAGAGCTTGAAAACTTTTCTTTTCTTTAGAAACTTAAAAACAATAGGGATTTTTCTTGTATTCAACAAGGGACCAATGACCTCTATTTATAGGGATTAGATAAGAGCAATTCATCATTTAATCTAGGTCAATAGATCAGATTATAGGCACAAGAAAATCAGGGATAGCTGAAAGAACCATCAAAATCAAAACCAGAAAACAGATTTCAAGAAACTAGCCGTTGGGGGCTGCAGGCGGCTGTCGGTCGACCGGCAGTCTACATGGCAAAAAAGCCATTGGACGCGGTCGACCGGTCCGGTCGACCGGTCCGGTCGACCGCTGGCTAAACAGAAAGGAAATATTGGTATGTCGGTCGACCGGCCCGGTCGATCGACAAAACCCGAGAGCAAGGGTCTGTCAGTCGGTCGACCGGTCCGGTCGACCGGCAGACGTGCACAAACGTGCACGCCAAAGCCACAAGGCCGGTCGACCGGTTCGGTCGACCGATCAGGCCTGAAATAGATCCGGTCGATCGCCCGGTCGACCGTTAGGCCTGAAATAGTTTTATTTTGGGAATATTTTTGAACTTTGAAGAATTTTTAAAATATTTTTAAATGGTTTGATGTTTAAGTAGCATGCTATAAGGGATGAGATACATGATTTAAACTAGATGTAAAAATATGAAATATTTTGAGACATGTATATCAATCAAGACATGCACCTAATCTAACTAACAAAAATAAAAATCGTATTTTGAAAAGTGAAAGTGTGTGTGTGTTTTCTTGAGCCAACTTATCATAACCTTACTCCTTAACAAACTAATTCTTACAATGGTTCTTAGGTGACTACAAGATCTACAAATTAGGGCTTCTCCATATGCAATGTTGAATATTTTGAATCCTTGATCCCGAATTGAGTTAACTTGAGTCAAAAATACCTTCTTTAGGGAAGAAGACATCTTGAATCCTTAGAACCCTGAAACACACTTAAACACTAAATAATGATTAGTACAAATAACAATATATGTTTTGTAATCATCAAAACTCAAAAACCGGTTGATTGTAACCTTGGGCCAACAAAGTTCAGGTTGGTATGATGAAATTGAAGCTGAATTTCCAAAATTACATGATTCTTGGGTCCAATCAGTAGAGTTAGGGATATAAGGATCGGTCAAAGGTCGACAAGAAAGACTTTCCTCGCTCTCATTGATCAATTCGCTCATTAGTGAGTCTAACCTACTGATAGGTCGGGTAACAAAATATGGAGTCAGAATCATGTCTTCCATACTCTTTGCAATTGGTCCTTTTTGAAAAGGTGAGTATGGAAGTTGATTTTGGAAATTGTGGTGACATTGTGAGTCCATCAGATTTTGCGATTATTGCTCAGACTCACGCAAGGGTTCCATACTCAAGTCCAGTATTGATGGTTGTTCATTTTGAATCAGTGAGTCTGGAAAAGATGAGTATGATTCTTGAAAATTTGGTTGAGATGATGAGCCCAATATATTTTGAAATCATTGCACTTCACAAAAGACTTCCAAACGCTTTTCTAACTCAGATTCTTCTTCAATTGGATATCATAGAAAAGGAGTATATGAAGTTTGATTTGGGAAGGATTGTTAATTAAGAGAATTTTGAATTGGACTCAAGCATGGCTTCCATACTCCTTTCCAAATTGGATTTTTCTTTGGTTGGTGGAACAGGAAAAGGAGTATATGAAGCAGAATACGAGAATGAATATTGTGAAAATTATGGATAATGTGGTTGAAAATTTGACTCGGAGGAGGTGAATCCCTATTGACTTTGTAAAGAGTTGAAATTATTTTGAAAATTTTGGTCATAAGATTGAGGGTACGGGTCATATTGAGTCAAATAATCCCAATCCGGCCTATATGACTGGTTCATGTTGTACATATCCGGGTTGAAGTTATCCGAGTCAAATGAGGTCGGGGTGAAATATGGATTCATATGAGGATTAAAAAAATTGTTATTGTTAAAATCCATATCACAATTTAGGAAAAAAAGAAAACAAACCAAACAAATAAACAAACAAACAGAAAAAGAAAAAGAAAACAAGCCTATGCTAGGGTTAACTTAAACATAGACGACTCCTAATTGGTTAGACTGTCCACGGGGGGTACATTATCAGAATCTGATCACGAGTTAATCAGTCAGGTAGGGGCAAGATCAGTGAGAGGTATCCGTGCCGGAGCAACGGGCCTAATTATGTCAAATCACTGTTCTTTGAGGTTTCACCTCTCAATCTCCAACCTTAGACACCGATTTGACAAGAGTCAACTTCTAACAGCTTCCCCCTTATGTTAATCTCTTAAATTAGTCTGAGATGTCCTTAGGGGCCAACGTCTATTAAGTTTTATTTAGGTTTGGGTTGTGTGAGTGGGGAGGTGATTTTTGGGCTAAGGAGGGTAATGACTTCCCCACCTTATGTTGTAGTGGGTTTTTCCCTTAAGTTCAATTCGTGCAAGTGTGCAATATAGATAAGAATGAACACACAAAGAGAGTAAATCACCCACATATTTGTCCTAACTATATGCAATGTAATATATACACCTCGGTCAAGATCACAACAACACAAGAACAAAATATAGTATATTAGAATTGAAATAAACACGTGCCTGATGCAAATGTCTAGACCGTTTTAAAGCATCCAATTTTTGTATTTTTAGTTCTTAAAATTATTACAGTTTACAGGTAATATAAACAAAAAATAGCAGCAGAATATAAGAATATACAAGAATTTACCCAACCACACAAAAGCAAGTGTGGACTTCTGCAATGCTAAAACTTTAATCTGCACACCAAAAAACAAAGAAGAAAAGTTAACAAAAATGCGAAATCAAATCGCTACCATCCCGGATAATGGCGCAAAAATTTAATCGGGTGAAAACTGTGCACGAAAAGTGTATGTTTTGAAAAAAGAGTTAAAAGTGCGTGCTTTGGCTTCCTCGATACTTCTGTTATAGCATAGAGGCTAAAACGAGTTGAATCCATAAGGACGGGAGGCGATAGAAGCTTACATGATATGTTCACGGTATGTTAAAAGTTTTTCAATGTTTGAAAGAATGAAAAGAAAACAAAGAATGGAAAAGAGAAGTACGGTGAAACACAAAGAAGTGGGAAACATAGAAAAGAATGTATTTGTGATTTTTATTTATATATCTAAAATAAAGTAAAAGGAAAGAAAACCCATGGCTACTAACTACTAATGACTCCACTAACCATGCTAACCTCTTAGTGATAGTTGCCTCACATGTATCCTTGGCAATCACTAGTCCTTTATTCAAGAGCGTTTCAAAGCATGACCCATATGATAATTTTCACATCCAAACTCAACAAAATAAGTGTAAGCTATACTTAAACCATCAAAACTAGATAAGAGTAAGCATGGAATAAAATAATGTTAGCTTGTTAGAGAGTTATGATGTTAGAGTGCTAGATCCATCACCATGAGCCATCAATGGCTTTTGCAAGATCAAGGCCAAGTAGATGCTATTAGATTCATGTGGATTATCAAATAAAAAGTTAGCAAGTTAGTGGTTAGTAGTTAGTAACCATGAGAGAAAATTAGCTGCATATGTAAAAGGAGTTAGAGAGAAAATAAAGAGACGTAAAGAGAGACCTTTCATAACTTGTCACCTTCTATTACAAGCACTCTTACTTTCCAAGCATGTATCACTCTCTCTCCTATTACAAGATCTGAAAGAAATGAAAATTATAAAGAGGAAGAAGAAGAACACTAACCAAACTACCTAAACTACAACAAGAAAAGCAAAACTACCCTACTCTCTGTATATCTCCCTAAAGAAGAACCTAGGGGGTAATTATAGGCACTAGGGAAAAAGGGGCCAAGGAGACAACCCCAGGCCCAAAGCACGGGTGCGGCCGCGCCCGTATGGCCGCTGAAACGCCGCCAGAGCCGCGTTTCCGCAGCTGTACCAAGGCGGCATACGCAGCACCGCCTGCTGCGCGCTGTCGTGTCTGTTCCCTGTCGGCTGCAGGTCCCGGTTCTGGTTTTGGGCCCCTGGTTTTGAAAAAACGGCTCTCCAAAGTCAATGATTATATTATAGGCCTTTACTCACCCATTAAATAGTGATTTAGGGTCTTCTTCTTCATTGCATACCATGGACCTAGAAATATACAAGAGAGGTATTATTAGCAGAATTTAATATTAAATAAATGTGAAGATGTGGTATGAAATTTGCAGTTTTAAAGACTAATCACCCTACTACAAGATCCAAAATAAAATGAGAATACAAAAAAAGAAAAGAAAAGAAAAGAAGAACACCTACAATAACCTACACTAAAAGAGAGAAAAACTTAGCCTATTCTTCCATCTCCTTCCATCTCAGGTCTCTGCAAGGATATATATATATATATATATAGTGTGTGTGTGTGTGTGTGTCTATATATATATATATATATATATATATATATATATATATATATATATATATATATATATATATTATATATATATATATATATATATATATATATATATATATATATATATATATATATATATATATATATATATATAGGTAATATGAGGTTCCAGAAGATGAGACGCGACCACGCGTCAAAAATCGACGCGTGGTGATTGGTAGTGAAAAATGCATAATTGTCATCATATTTACTATCACATTTTCACATTTATTCATATAATAATGCACATTTACTAATATTTTGTTATTTAATGTGTGCAGGCCTTGAGTATTGAATTAAATAAAGAATTAAAGCTTAATGAAGCCCAAAAGCCCATATCCAAGCCCAAGTCCAAGCCCAGGTGTAAAAGTGCAATTACAAGAAGTCAAAAGTGCAAATACAAAGTGTAAAAATTGCAAATACTACAAAGAGGGAAAGGATAGAGTTCTATTCTACCCTAAATGCTTGGTGGATGAGGATAAATAAGAGTGCAAGGATGAGATTCATTTTTGAAGGGATTTGGATTTAGGGTAACTTGATTTCTAAGTTATCTCGAAAATCCAAAATGAAGAGCCAGGATACAGCTTCCAGAAGCATATGCCCAGATGGACGGACCAGAGGAGGCCACGCGTGAAAGCGCGCGGCCAAAGATCAGACTGTTGCCGCGGAAAGCAATCCTGCCTTATCCATCTACCAGTTTTCGTGGAGGAGTTTATCCGGGACTCTATCGCCTTCTGCACCTATAAATACCCCTGCAGGCACAGCAGAGAGGGCATCCAGAGAGAGATTAGGGTTTTCTTTAGCTATTTCTTTAAAATTTCTGCAAGTTTGTAATTTCGTTTTGAGTACATTGTGGAGGAGAAGGAGCTAGTATTTGGGAGACGTTTTTCGAATAAAGGTTACCTTTTCCCATTTAATTCTCTGCTATTTAATTTTGCTTTTTGTGATCTCTCTAGTTTAGTTTTTAATCTGCGATCTTCTGATTTATTTGTTTTCTTTCTTTCTCAATTCTTCTTATTAAACAACATAAAAAAAATTTAAATAAATTGAAAAGATAAAAAAAAATGATGAACTAATTTCCTATTGTGGTTTGCTGAAATTCTTAAAGCAACCCTAGAGCAGTTAAGCATTGATCAGATTGATGACATTTTTTTAGAAACCCTAGGTTTAAGGTAGAATGCTTGAAGACTAAATGATGATTAGTTTCATAATCTAAAGTCACACCTTTAAGTAATTTTTCACATTTCATGCTTAAGAACTTTGACAACGTAACTTCAAGGTAAATCTTCTCTTACGTTGTGCTTAGATGTTAGGATGAAAACGTGTTGGATCTTTAGGAGTGTCGCTAGTAAGATTCTAAAGTCTTTTTCTCTTGCTTGCATATCCTCTAGAAAACCTAGGATAGAGTCCATGTATTCCAATATGATGATCAATATCCTTAACTTGCACTATGGGTTGTGGTAGAAGATCAGTAAAACCACATCTTTACATTCATATATATATATATATCTCAAATCTAATCTCTTTTCTCATATTTTGAAGATACAGAGGAATCGGCCGAAAAGCTTGCATCGCATCCTTCCCTGAGGATCACGACCCGCTTTGGCCCTTGCTACAGCGGATAGCATTGAGACTAAGAACTCTACAACTCATTCTTATTATTTACAAATTCTTAAAATCTCAATCAAAATTTTGGCGCCGTTGCCGGGGAAGGAACGGCACTATTTTCTCAAACTAATTATTTTTTATTCTTTCTGTTTGCAGATTCAGAGAACAGGAAAACAAAGCAGCAGCGAGGACATATAGCAACTCTGTGACTCTGCCCTCGAAGGCAGAGCAGCAGAGCCTACTTCTGTGCCGCGCAAACGTGGCAAAAGCCGCAGAAACGCGGCACTAGTAGTTCACTACTAATTAATTTTTCTATAGGTTGCTCAGAATTGCAAATACTCTTACTGTTGTGATAAATTTTCTCTGTGATCATTCTGCAACTGCTAATTAATAACATTAACCCATTTGTTGATAATAATAAAAAAAAATTAGATGATTGAGGCAAAACCTGCACAAAAAATATGAAATTTCAAATCTAATAATAAACTTGTGCAAGTGCTCAATCCTTCCGCTATAGCAAGTGGCTATGCGGGTCGTGATCCACAAGGAGGGTTTGCGATGGAAGCGTTACAGTTCTTTATTGAAATCTTTTAAGAAAATAAAACGAAGGTTCTTCTCTGTTTTTAAGTTATGAAAATGAAAAAGAAAGTATGTTAAAGTTAGAAGAAGATGAAAGATGAAGAAGGTGGAAAATCAGAAAATGATGAAAAGCGACTATGTACAATGAAGTGGGGAGGAGAATGAAAACGATTTGGAAGAAGTGGTTGGTGATCTAAACTAAGAAAGAAAAGAAAAGAAGTAAAGAAAAGTAAAGAGATACTTACCGAGGTTGAGTGATGACTTACTTGGAAACTTTTTTGCAAGTTCTACCTTTTTGCTTCGGAGGCGTTCAACGCATAGATCATAAGCTCGAGCTCAGTCCCCGTGCACATTATATCATCAAGCCTAGCAAGAACGAAGTGATGCGGATCTTGGAAGAGGAGAACGTCTTCATGAACTATCGCTGGCTCTCACGTAGCTTAGTTATACTTGCTTTGGAATTCACTTGTACACTCAACAACAACAACCAAGGTAAAGTAGAAGAGGACGACGAAAAGCAAAACAAATGTAAAGTAAAGCAGAATAGAAAACAAACAAAGCATTTACCTTTATTACTTGCTGAGACAATGAAAGAAAGGAGTAGGGTACATCGTCGGTGTCACTCTCAACATCAGCCCCTCTCTCTTACTTACATGAATCTTCTTCTACCCTAAGTTACATACAAATTACATAAAAATAAAAGGAAAACCTAAACTACAAAGAATTAAAACTAGGCTAAATCCTAATCTGCCTTGGCGTCCCATTTCAGCACAACAATTGCCCTTTTATAGGCCAAAACCCAACACCCAGAATCCCGGGGAGGTCGGGGGAGCAAACGCCCCCCCTAACTCCCCAAGATTGCCGCGGAAACGCGGCCCAAGCCGCGTTTCCACGGCCAGGGTGTGGCCAGATGGCCACACCCTGTTAGTGGGTCTCTCCGGGGGTTTCTTCTGGCTTTATCCTTTGTTGGTTTTGTCGTTTGAGCTCCGGATTCTGACGAAATGACCTTGGATTCTTGGCTTTAACCGATCGATTCTGAGAGGATTCTTCTCAACCAGTTTCAACCTCTTGATTTTGCCCTGATTTTGTGTGTGCGAATTTATTCTGATTTAATTTAGAATTCTGGTGGGCTTTTGGGCTCATTTCTCTTCATCTCCTTAAGGATTGGGCCTGCAAATAAATTAAACAAATATTTAGGACAATGCAGGCTTTTATTCTAAAATAAGTATGGAAATGTGACATTAAATATGCAATATTAGCAACCAATCACACCCCCATACCTATCTTTTGCTCGTCCTCGAGCAAAACAACTAAGCTATACTAAGGATTATTAGACCACTTTCGCAGGTCGCGCGATTGTACTGAGCATGTGCAACAAGCCGTTAAACCTCTAGGTTACCCCTAGAGGACGAGTGTTGTCTCGTGAGGGTTTTCAGTGGATTGCATCCACAAAATCCATAAAGAAAGAGAAATAAAGAGTTAGTATTTTCGAAAAGCATTTTGAAAGAGAAAAATATTTGAAATATGATTGTAAGATCTAAGCAATCTATAAGTTATAGGAAAACTGAATTTTTCATTCCTAAACTTAGTCTCTATTCAAAAATTTGTTATCAATCAAAGTAAGGAGTCAAATTGTACTTCTCATCTAGTCTATTACTTTACCCTAAGTCATATGCACTTGTGACTGTGAAAATTTTGACTAAGGGTTCATTAACTCTAACTCTTATGCCTTATTTTTATTTGTATATATATATATCTTTTTTTTGGTGGTATTATTCCTTAGTTTAGGCTTTCTAATCTGCCCATGTAACGAGCCTTTAATCGATGACTCCCAAACCAGACGGTCTTAGGGCACCAGGTGAGAAGACACCCCTAGGACTTAAGGACTCGAGCAAACAAGGCCACAAAACTAAGGATTTTATTATATGAACCTCTTTTAGGCGTGAATACTTTATGCTTTATTAGGCACAAATACCCAGCTTAATCAGAGGATTTTTCTTTTCAAACTTATCTAATCATCTTTCGTATAAATACTAAGGCTTTCTTAGGCCAAAGCACCTAGCTAGTCAATAATTAGATTTGTTTGTATCTTTTTTTTATATAACTTATCTAATCATCTTTCGCATAAATACTAAGGCTTTCTTAGGCCAAAGCACCTAGCTAATCAATAATTAGACTTTTTTTTTTATATAAGGCATAAGAATCTTTGTTTTTGAACCCTTAGTGTGTAAGTGTATGAAGTGTGCATATTTCATCAAGGTAAAGATCAAGACCAAATTACTTTAACATATTTTCTTCCTAACCCTAAAAATCAAACAAATAATCTTATTTTGACCAAGTATAAGAAATCCTAATTTGGATTTTCCTATTCCTTAAAATTAACTTAATTTCTTACAAAAATAAGTCAAAATATTGTTTCTATTTTTCAAAAAGTTTTTAAAAGTAAAGAAAAATGTTAATTTTTTTTATTTAAAGAAAAAGAAAAGTTATGTTAGACCCTCCCCCACACCTATCTCATGCATTGTCCTCAATGTATGAATTAATGCATAGATGCATGAAAAAGAAGAAAGGGAAGGAAAAGCTTACCTTAAGGTGGTGGTTCCGGTGGTGGTCTGATTGGTCCACGAAACGCGGCCCAATCAACTTTTCTTGGGTCTCGGAGGAACCCACCAGCACTATCTTTAATATAACCATTAAAAAGATATATCCATGAAGGATTTTTATTAAATATTTGACCCCATCTAATTTCCATATTCCATAACTAATTTCAGAGTCAAATTTGTCAACCACCTCGTCCCAGAATGGAGTATGAAATGATAGAACAGTTGACTTGGACTCAGGAAGGACAGGAACTAATACCTACTCAGGAAGGTGACTTAAGTCAAGTAAAGGTTCAGGAGTCGAAATAGGTTCAGAAATTGGGTCCAAGTCAAGAAGTTGAAACTCCAGTCCACATGTATTTTCCAACAATGGAATGTGACCTAATATGGGTGATTCCAGTTCAGGAATGATAGGTGGAGGAATCAAAATTGACTCTAGAATATTATTCAAGTTTGGTAATAAAACAGGAGTCAATATTGATTCAGAAAGTTGAACTGGATCACATATGTGAGAATCTAGGTCACATATCTCATTGAGTTCAATATCAAAAAATGGAGAACTTTCCAATTTATCCATGGGATTTTCAAAATTGTAAAGTTGGTCAAGTTCAACATGATCCTCAAAGATGGGTGATTCAATTTCTTTATGAATTGGTACAGGATCCAATGTTGACTCTGGGAAAAGATTGAAGTCAGGTGAAGATACCGGAGTCATAATCGAATCAGGAAATAGAATTGAATCACTAAGTTGGGGTTCAGGATTATAATCATTTTCAAGTTCTATTTCAGGAAAAGGAAAACTAGCCAAACTATCAATATCATTTGGAGTTTGGGTAAGTTCACATGGTTGTTCTGAAATGGAATCTTGATTTCCAAAACTACATGACTCTTCGGCTCTAACAGAATAGTTAGTGACATCAGGACGGTGGGAACGTAGAGATTCGACCATCATATCTATGTCACGATTACGAGCGTTTTGAGCCTGAGTCATGGCTTCAAGCATCTTTTCATAGTTGATAGGTTCATTGTTTTAATGAAAAGATGAAGAATTGTCTTGGAAGTGGTAGTGAAATTGTGAGTCCATCAGATTTTGGGATTTGTGTTTGGACTCACGCATACTCATTTCCATAATTGATGGTTTCCTATTTTGGACGGGTGGAACTGAGTATGAATCTTGAACATAATGTGGACTGGGTGGAGAAGGAGGGCAAGGGTGGTTGGAAATTATGCTCGGGGAGGTGAATCCCCACTGACTCGGTGAAGAGTTGAAATAATTATGGAAATTATAGTTATTAGATGGGGGGTATGGGTCATATTAATTCGGATAAGACCAATCCGGCACACTAGGTTGGTCAAAGTTATGATATGCCGGGTTGATAATATCCGAAAATGAAGTCGGTGTGTAATATGGATTATTATTGTAGTTGAAAAAATTATTATTATAGTCCATATCACACAATAGAATACAAACAAAGAAAAACAAACAAATAAACAAACAAAAAAGAAAAAATTCTAGCCTAAGTTAGGGTAGACTTAGGACCTAGACGACTCCTAACTGGTTAGACTGTCCACGGGAGGTCTAATGTAGACTTTAACCACAAGCTAATCAGCCAGGTCAGGGCAAGGTTGGTGGGAGGTTTTCCGTCAAAGACGTTCCTTAATTAAATAAGGACCAACCTTCGGGCTTTCGGCCCTCAATCCCTTTCCTAGACACTGATTTTGCAGGAGTTAGATTCCAACATTTTTCCCCCTTAGGATAATCTCCTAATTGAGTCCGAGACATCCCTAGGGCCAACGTCTACTCAATTTTAGTTAGGCTTGGGTTAGTGAGTGCTTGAAATGTGATTTTTAGGCTAAGGAAGGGTGATTAAATCCCCACCTTATCTTGTTAATGGGTTAGTGCCCTGAAGATCAATTTGTGCAAGTGTACAAGATATGTAAGATTCACTCAAAGCGATATAAATTAACCAAGAAGTGAGTCCTATGCTACATGCAATGCAGACGTACCTTGCTCCAGCACTCTTCAACAGTAAATATAAATGAATTGAAAAGACGCGTGCCTAAAATGCAAACGTCTAATCAATTTTTAACTTTTGCAGTAAATGTTTTACTGTTGATTATTAGCAGGTTTTTGTGATGGCATATAAGAAATAAATAATTGCAGCAAACTAGAATTTGCAAACTGATTGCTAAAATAAAGAAACAACCAATGAGTTTAAGAATGTACCGTGTAGCTTGTGGCTAACGGGTCGTGTCCACAAGGAGGGATGCGATGGAAGCTTTTCGATGAGTTGCTTAAAAACAAGGAATTTGTGTTCGTTTTTTAGGAAAAAGAGAATGGAAAGAAAAGAGATGAAAAAGAGAAATTTCAACTTTCAGAAAAGGATTTGGAGAAGGTGATTTGTAAAAAGCTTTAAGAGTTGTGATGTTGTTTTATAATATGAAATCAAATCTAGGCTTACTATCTTCCTACTCAATTGTTCATTCTTCTCTTAAAGTATTAAGTCCCTCAAGTTATCATTTGCAAAACTTAAAGTTGCTTTTTTTTAGAAAGCTTTAAGTAAAGCACATAAGATGCAGAATGGTTGAGTCCTTTTTCTTCAAGAAAGAGTTGGAATCGGATATTAAAACATAAAGCGCGAAGAAGTAAGAATGAATTAAAAACGATTCACAAGAAGTTCAAGAGAGAATGGTGAATTCAACTATCCATACCATCCTCATGTGCCTTCAAGAACACTTTCAAAATGAAAGGCTTTTAAGGGAGGCATGCATATGAGTCATCGGGACTTTTTCTTTTAAAAACAGAAGAGAAGAAAACAAAAGAGAGTCGATAGCTAGCCCAGAAAACCTTTTAGTTATCCATGGAAAATGAAGAAAACAACGACATAATATAAAGCATACCGTACTGCAAGTGAAAAAGAAATCGGCCCGACTTTTGTATTGCTGTCACTTCAACCGTCAAGTACAAGCTTTCAGTCCTCTCTCTCACAAGTTTATGAAACTGGACTACAACTTAAAAAGCAAGATTACAACTTTCTTTCTAGCTAATAATGAACCTAGATCCTAAGAAAATAAGTGCAAAATTTAATCCTAGTCTTCGCCTTTTTCTCTTTGTTGAAACCAGTATTTATAGGCAAAAACCTAAAAGAGAAGATCCCAGGAAGATTGGGGGAATCTCTTGGTCTGATGTATTTCCCGTATCTTCTTCTGATTTTCTTGTTTTTGCTTCAAAAGTTGACAAAACAGCCTTTGATTGTGCTTGATTCAGGGAGGATTCTTCTCAGCCTTCCTTATATGCCAAGATTTTGCCCTGATTTCTTCATCTTGATTTAGGGAGGATTCTTCTCAATCTTCCTTATATGCTAAGATTTTTCCCTGATTTCTTCAGCTTGATTCAGGGAGGATTCTTCTCAATCTTCCTTATATGCTAAGATTTTCCCTGATTTCTTCATTTCAAATTTATTCTGAATTAATCAGAATTGGGTGGGCTTTTGGGCTTTGTTTTTCTCTTTTCTTTCATTTAGCACTTGGGCCTACATTTAACAAAGAAAAAGAAGACTATTAATAGGATTTATTAGCTAAAAAGTATGGTAAGGTGACAATGTAAATGCAATATATGTGACTAATCACACCCCACACTTATCTTTTGCTCGCCCTCGAGCAAAACAACTAAACTATGCTAAGGATTATTAGACCACTTTCGCAGGTCACTCGATTGCACTGAGCATGTGCAACAAGCCGTTAAACCTCTAGGTTTCCCTTAGAGGACGAGTTTTGTCTCGTGAGGATTTTCAGCGGATTACACCCATAAAATCCGAAATGAAAGAGAAAAAAGTTAGTATTTTCGAAAAGCTTTTTTTTTATAAAGGAGAAAATATTTGAAGTATATTTGTGAGAGCTTAAGTAATCTATAAGTTATAGGAATATCAAATCTTTCATTCCTAAACTTAGTCTCTATTCAAAAACATGTCATCAGTTAAAGTGAGGAGTCAAATTGTACTTCTCATCTAGTCTATTAATTTACCCTGAGTCGTATGCACATCGTGATTGTGAAGTTTACTAAGGGTTCTTCAACATTAACTCCTATGCCTTATATTTATTTATTTTTGGTGAGATTTATTCCTCAATTTCATTAGGCTTTCTAATCTGCCCATGTAACAAGCATTCAGTCGGTGACACCCAAACCGGACAGTTTTAGGGCACCAGGTGAGAAAACACCCCTGAGGACTTAAACACTCGAGCAGATAAGGCCACGAAACCAAAGTTTTTATTTATACGATGTTCCCCTTTTAGGCGTGAATACCTATGCTTCATGAGGCATAAATACCCAGCTTAATCAGAAGATTTTTTTTTAAACTTATCTAATTATCTTTTGCATAAATACTAAGGCTTGCTTAGGCCAAAGCACCTAGCTAATCAATAATTAGACTCGTTTTTTTTTTATATATATAAGGCATAAGAGTCAATGTTTTTAAACCCTAAGTGTGTAAGTGTATTTTGAGTGCATATGTCATCAAGGTAAATATCAAGACTAAATTACTTTCCCAAATTTTCTTCCTGACCCTAAAAATCAAACAAGTTATCTTATTTTGACCAAGTGTAAGAAATCCTAATTATGATTCTCCTATTCCTTAAAATTGACTTAAATTCTTACAAAATATATCAAAATATTGTCTACCCTTTTTCAATTTTTTTTTTTTTTGAAAGTCATGTTAGAACCCTCCCCCACACTTATCTCATGCATTGTCCCCAATGTATGAAAGAAATGTATAAGTGCATGAAATAAAATGGAAAGGAGGAAAGTTACCGATACATTGGGTCAAAAAGACCCATTACCGTTTCATCTACTGGCACCGATTCCAAGAAAGGTTTAAGGCGTTGACCATTTACCTTAAAGTCATTTCCATTCTTGGGGTCACTGATCTCAATTGCACCGTGTGGAAACACGGTTTTTACAACGAATGGCCCAGTCCATCTCGATTTCAATTTTCCTAGAAAAAGATGAAGCCTAGAATTATAGTGTAAGACTTTATGTCCGGGGACAAAGGTCTTTCTTACGATGTTCTTGTCATGGAAAATCTTGACTCTCTCTTTAGTGATCCTAGCATTTTCATAGGCTTCATTTCTCAACTCCTCCAATTCAGAAATTTGTAATTTCCGAAGGTCACCTGCCTTAGTCAAATCGAAATTCAACTGCTTGATTGCCCATAAGGCTCGGTGCTCTAACTCAACGGGCAAGTGACAAGGTTTGCCATAGACTAGCCTATAGGGAGACATTCCTAGGATCGTTTTGAAGGCGGTCCTGTAGGCCCATAGAGCATCTACAAGTTTGATGGACCAATCTTTCCGGTTTTGGTTCACAGTCTTCTCCAATATAAGCTTGACTTGTCTATTTGAAACCTCAACTTGCAAACTGGTTTGAGGATGATAAGGTGTGGACAACTTGTGAGTTATGGTATACTTTCACATAAGGGCTTCAAAAGATCTATTACAAAAGTGAGTGCCATTATCACTGATGATAGCACGAGGGGTTCCGAAGCGGGAAAAAATGTTCTCTTTCAAAAACTTTATGACAACTTTGTTATCATTAGTTTTACAAGGAATGGCTTCTACCCACTTGGACACGTAGTCCACAGCAACCAATATGTATTGGTTCCCAAATGAATTAGGAAATGGACCCATAAAGTTGATGCCCCAAACATCAAAGAGTTCTATTTCTAGGATTGGGTTGAGGGGCATCATATTTCGGTGTGATATCTTTCCTACCATTTGGCATCTAGGGCACGTCTTGCAGAATTCATGAGCATCCTTGAACAGAGTGGGCCAATAAAACCCACTTTGGAGCACCTTTTCAGCAGTCTTGCGGGGACCAAAGAGTCCACCGCATGCAAGTTCGTGAAAAAAGGACAGAACACTCCTAACCTCCTCATCGGGAATGCATCTCCTAATAATTTGGTCAGAACAGTACTTGAAAAGATACGGTTCCTCCCAAAAGAAATACCGGACTTGAGATAAGAACCGGTAAACATCATTTTTGGTCCAATGAGACGGAGTTTGGTTTGTGACTAAGTAATTCACTATATCAGCAAACCAAGGTTCCCTAGAGATAGCTAAGAGATGTTCATCAGGAAAATCCTCATTGATGGGTAATTCGTTGCATGGAGAATTGGGAATCCGTGAGAGATGGTCAGCAACAACATTTTCTACACCTTTCTTGTCTCGAATTTCGAGATCAAATTCTTTAAGAAGGAGGATCCAACAAATGAGTCGGGCCTTGGCATCCTTCTTCATCATGAGATACCTAAGTGCAGAATGATCGGTGAAGATGGTAGTTTTGGACCCTAGTAGGTAGGGACGGAACTTCTCTAAGGCAAACACTACTGCCAAGAATTCCTTCTCGGTCGTAGTGTAGTTCAGTTGAGCGTCATTGAGAGTCCTACTAGAGTAGTAGATCACATGCTGCTTGTTATCAATACGTTGTCCTAGGACAGCGCCTATGGCAAAATCAGAAGCATCGCACATAATCTCAAACGGCTTAGACCAATCGGTGCAGATATGATTGGTGCAAAAATCAGCTCTCTCTTAAGCTTCTCCCAAGAAGTGATGCAGTCAGCATCGAAAGTGAAGGACACATCCTTAGCTAACAGATTAGTCAAGGGCCTAGCAATTTTGCTAAAATCCTTGATAAATCTTCGGTAGAATCCAGCGTGTCCTAAGAAGGATCTAATGTCCTTAACGCATTTGGGCATGGGAAACTTAGCAATAACCTCAATTTTGGCTCTATCCACTTCTATTCCTTTCTTGAATATTTCATGACCCAAGACAATTCCATGTTTCACCATGAAGTGGCATTTCTCCCAGTTTAGTGTCAAATGTTTTTCAGCACAACATTGGAGGACGAGTTCTAGATGGTGGAGACATTGAGTGAATGAATCTCCGTAGATGGAGAAATCATCCATGAAGATTTCTAAGAAGCGCTCTACCATATCAGAGAAAAAACTCAACAAGCAACGTTGAAACGTTGCTGGGGCATTGCATAAGCCGAATGGCATTCGACGATAAGCAAATGTCCCAAATGGACATGTGAACGTAGTCTTCTCTTGGTCCTCAGGAGCGATAGGGATCTGGTTATAGCCCGAGTAACCGTCCAAGAAGCAGTAGTACTCATGACTCGCCAAACGTTCAAGCATCTGATCAATGAAGGGAAGTGGAAAATGGTCCTTACGAGTTGCAGCATTCAGTTTCCTATAGTCAATGTAAACTCGAATCTTCGTGGGAAGTCGAGTTTGAACCAACTCTTTGTTCTCGTTTTCCACTACGGTGAAACCAGATTTCTTTGGGACCGCGTGGACAGGACTGACCCATTGGCTATCCGGAATGGGATAAATTATCCCATTGTCTAAGAGTTTTATGATTTCAGCATGAACAGCCTCTTGCATAATAGGGTTTAACCTACACTGCGGGTCTCTCTTGGGTGTGGCGTCTTCATTGAGATGGATGCGGTGTTGAACGATGGTAGGACTTAATCCCTTAATATCAGTCATAGTCCACCCGATGGCTTCCTTATGTTTTCTTAGAATATCTTTCAAATCTTTTTCTTCCCCGTCATTTAAATGAGAGGCAATGATGACGGGAAAGGTCTCTTGTTCGCCTAGATAGGCGTACTTGAGATGCGCAGGAAGGGCTTTCAATTTTAAGGAAGAGGCAGGCTCACTAGAAGGACTATTCAAATCTGTTGGCTCCATTGTAGGTGAAATTGGGTTTGAAGCCCAATTCACGACAGAATCTACCACCTGATCGAGATTAAAGTCATCAGACTCTAACTCGAAGTCAATCTCCATTTCTGATTTCAATTCTTCCCCGTGTTCACTTGTCAAGTTCTCAATTTGGTTTACTTCAAAAGTTTGGTCCTCGATGTCACGGGGTTGTTTTCCTAGATGGAAGACATTGACTTCTCTAGTCATGTCTCCAAAGGTTAATCTCATAGACCCATTCCTGCAATTGATGATGGCATTAGCAGTGGCAAGAAATGGTCGACCTAGGATGACCGGAGTTTGAGCCCTACGATTGGAGTTGGACACAGGTTGTGTCTCCAAAACTATGAATCGACAGGGTATATGAACTCTCCTACCCGGATCAGGACATCGTTAATTTCCCCTTTTGGAACTTTAACAGAACGGTCAGCCAGTTGGATGGTGACTCGAGTTGGACTAAGGTCACCCAACCCGAGTTGTTGATAAACAGAGAATGGAAGCAAGTTGATACTTGCTCCCAAGTCAAGAAGTGCACGACTAATCTCGGCTTGTCCTATTGTGCAGGCAATGGTAGGGCTACCTGGATCTTTGTACTTGACAGGGATAGGACCCGAAAATAGCTCACTAATATTAGTGGCTAGGAAGACTTTCTTAGGAACATTAGTCTTTCTCTTCTTGGTGCACATGTCCTTAAGAAACTTAGCATAGGAAGGAACTTGTTGGATGGCATCAAGAAGTGGCACATTTATTTTCACTTGATTAAACATCTCTATTATCTTGTCCATGTGCGGGTTTTGCTTGTTGTTTTTCAGCCTATTCGGAAATGGTACTATAGGCTGGTGCACCTGGCTGGCTGACTTGTCTTTTTCAGACTCGTCCGAATTGGAAGAAATTGGATTGGATGAGGTGGAAGCTTGATTGTGGTTGTGCTGAATAGGATTGGTGGGTGTTGACACTTGGTTATCAACTTTCTTTCCTGACCTCAATGTATGCACAGCATTACATTGATTGAATGAAGGATCCTCAGCCAAATGAGCTTGTTGGGAATTCCTCGCATTGGTGACTGGCTGACTAGGCAGGGTACCCTTTTGTCTCTCATTCTGTGGGTTGACTAGTTGGCTTATTTGAACCTCTAAACTCTGAATGGTTTGCATGAGAGAGTCTTGGTTTTTCATATATCTCTCCATGTTTCTCTCAAAGTCAGCCATTCTTCTTTCCAATTGAGGATTCTGGAAGGAGGATTGTGGAGCTTGGTTAGGAAAGTTCTGTTGATAATTCGAAAAGTTTGGTGGATGGTTGGGAGAATTATTATGGAAATTGGAGAAGTTGGGTTGATGATTGGAAGAATTATTACCATGATGGAAGTGGTTAGCATGATTGGATCGTGAATGGTCATTGTTGTTCTGGCTCCATGAGAAATTAGGGTGATTTCTCCAGCCGGGATTGTACGTTGGAGCGTAAGGATTGTTGTTCGGCCTTGAAAAGGCCGCATTCATCGGTTCGTGATAGGATTGCTGAGCCTGAAACACTAGGCATTCCTCGAATACATGGTTCATGGCTTGACAGTAAGTGCAGCCCGGGGGTGGAAATTGGTTCGGGCTGACTTGATTGACTGGACTTGGTTCTTTCATCTCTAGAGCTTCCAGTCTTCTAGCGAAATTAGCTAACTTAGCCTCATTAGCGATGGACGATTCTATGGAGTGGAGACCTCCTTTTGAAGAGATGGAGTTAGGATTCTTAGGGGTCTCACTCGCAGATTCCCATTGGATGGTTTTCTCAGCTAAATTTTCATACAAATCCCATCCCTCATCTTCATCTTTCTGCAAGAAACCCCCTTGGCACATACTTTCTAAGAGGGTTTTGGTGGAATAGTCTAAACCGTCATAGAGAATTTGGCATTGTCGCCATTTCTCTATTCCATGATGTGGATATTGGACAAGGAGGTCCTTAAAGCGTTCAAAGTACCTCCAGAACGGTTCACTAGGCTCTTGCTTAAATTGCATGATCGTCTTCCTAATGAGAGCGGTTTTATGGATAGGATAGAATTTCTTCAAGAAGACCTTGATGAAACCATCCCAAGATGTGATGGAACCGGCTGCTAAGCTATAGAGCCACTTTTTTGCTAGGTCCTTAAGTGCAAACGGGATAAATCTCAACCTAATAGCATCGTCTACAAGGTGTGGGATTTCATCATAAGACATACTTCCTCAAATTCTCTTATGAAGAAGTAGGCATCTTCGGACTCTAGACCATGAAATTTGGGGAGTGTGTTGATGAATTGAGGCTTGAGCTCAAAATTGTATTCACCAACTGATGGAAGTGAGATGCATGATGGAAGTGAGGTCCTAATGGGGTAGAACCTATCCTGCAGTGATGTGGATTGAGCCATTACCGGATCTGGTCTTGGTTCAAACTTAAGTGGTGATGTGTGTCTAGTCAACCTAGATGAATTAGGGTCTCTCGACCACACTTGCATACACAATCACAATCACAATCACAACAAGTTCAAACAGCGGTCAACAATAAAAATCAACCAAGCCTAGTCTAAGGTACCCTTGACCTAGACAACTCCTAACTGGTTGATTGTCCACAAGAGGTAGAATGTAGACCTTGACCACAAGCTAATCAGCCAGGTTGGGGCAAGATTGGTGGGAGGTTTTCTGTCAAAAGACGTTCCTTAATTAAATAACCACCACTCTTCGGGCTTTCGGCCCTCAATCCCTTTCCTGGACACTGATTTTACAGGAGTCAATTTCCAACACTTTTCCTCTTTAGGATAATCTCCTATTGAGTTCGAGATGTCCCTAAGGCCAACGTCTATCAAATTTTAATTAGGCTTAGGTTGTGCGTGCTTGGAGATGGTTTGTGGGCTAAGGAAGGGTAATGACTTCCCCACCTTATCTTGATTTGGGTTTTGCCCTTAGAATTGATTCATGCAAGTGTGCAAGATATAGGAAAGTAGCATTCAAAAACAAAATCACCCAAGAATGTTTCCTAAACTATATGCTATGCATACATACCTTATCTCCAGCTCTCTTCAACAGTAAAGTAAAAGAATTGAAAAGACTTGTGCCTAGAATGCAGATGTCTAATCAATTTTTTAACTTTCAACGAATCTTTTACTGTTGACTTAAAAACAGGGATGTTGGATAGAAACACTAGCACAAATATGACATATAAAAACTAAAGTTTTTGCGAGCAATATGTCCTGCAAAACAAAGTTTTTAGTAGTCCAAAAAATTTTCAGATTTGCAAAGCAATTTCTTGAAATTCTGTTTCCTACTTTCGAGAGTAGGGGCACAGAATTTTCAAGTCTTCTTGGCAAAGCTTGAATGCTAGATCTTGATCTTCGAGTCCCTGAAACAAACACACAAAAGTTGTTAAAACAACTACACCGTTCCCTCCCCGGCAACGGCGCCAAAAATTGATTGCTAAAATAAAGAAACAACCAATGAGTTTAAGAATGTACCGTGTAGCTTGTGGCTAACGGGTCGTGTCCACAAGGAGGGATGCGATGGAAGCTTTTCGATGAGTTGCTTAAAAACAAGGAATTTGTGTTCGTTTTTTAGGAAAAAGAGAATGGAAAGAAAAGAGATGAAAAAGAGAAATTTCAACTTTCAGAAAAGGATTTGGAGAAGGTGATTTATAAAAAGCTTTAAGAGTTGTGATGTTGTTTTATAATATGAAATCAAATCTGGGCTTACTATCTTCCTACTCAATTGTTCATTCTTCTCTTAAAGTATTAAGTCCCTCAAGTTATCATTTGCAAAACTTAAAGTTGCTTTTTTTTAGAAAGCTTTAAGTAAAGCACATAAGATGCAGAAGGGTTGAGTCCTTTTTCTTCAAGAAAGAGTTGGAATCGGATATTAAAACATAAAGCGCGAAGAAGCAAGAATGAATTAAAAACGATTCACAAGAAGTTCAAGAGAGAATGGTGAATTCAACTATCCATACCCATCCTCATGTGCCTTCAAGAACACTTTCAAAAAGAAAGGCTTTTAAGGGAGGCATGCATATGAGTCATCGGGACTTTTTCTTTTAAAAACAGAAGAGAAGAAAACAAAAGAGAGTCGATAGCTAGCCCAGAAAACCTTTTAGTTATCCATGGAAAACGAAGAAAACAACGACATAATATAAAGCATACCGTACTACAAGTGAAAGAGAAATCGGCCCGACTTTATATTGCTGTCACTTCAACCGTCAAGTACAAGCTCTCAGTCCTCTCTCTCACAAGTTTATGAAACTGGACTACAACTTAAAAAGCAAGATTACAACTTTCTTTCTAGCTAACAATGAACCTAGATCCTAAGAAAATAAGTGCAAAATTTAATCCTAGTCTTCGCCCTTTTCTCTTTGTTGAAACCAGTATTTATAGGCAATAACCTAAAAGAGAAGATCCCAGGAAGATTGGGGGAATCTCTTGGTCTGATGTATTTCCCGTATCTTCTTCTGATTTTCTTGTTTTTGCTTCAAAAGTTGACAAAACAGCCTTTGATTGTGCTTGATTCAGGGAGGATTCTTCTCAACCTTCCTTATATGCTAGGATTTTGCCCTGATTTCTTCATTTTGTTCAGGGAGGATTCTTCTCAATCTTCCTTATATGCTAAGATTTTTCCCTGATTTCTTTAGCTTGATTCAGGGAGGATTCTTCTCAATCTTCCTTATATGCTAAGATTTTTCCCTGATTTCTTCATTTCAAATTTATTCTGAATTAATCAGAATTGGGTGGGCTTTTGGGCTTTGTTTTTCTCTTTTCTTTCATTTAGCACTTGGGCCTACATTTAACAAAGAAAAAGAAGACTATTAATAGGATTTATTAGCTAAAAAGTATGGTAAGGTGACAATGTAAATGCAATATATGTGACTAATCACAAACTAAGCAGCCCTGCAAAAAGCTGTTAGTAGTCAGCTCTTCCTTGCCGCGGATCCGCGGCGTTTGCCATAGAAACGCGGCAATTCAGAGGGCAATGGGTCTCTACTTTCTAGAGCAGAGGCCCCACTTGTATGACACTGCAAACTTATTTCCTGCTTTGCTTGCCCTGTAACCTGCAACAGAGAAGAAAATTCGTTTAGTTCTAAGAAATTTGCAATAAAAATTCAGATTTCAATAAAAACCGTTTTACCCTCCCCGGCAACGGCGCCAAAATTTGATTGAGGCAAAACCTGCACAAAAAAATATGAAATTTCAGATCTAATAATAAACTTGTGCAAGTGCTCAATTCTTCCGCTATAGCAAGTGGCTATGCGGGTCGTGATCCACAAGGAGGGTTTGATGGAAGCATTACAGTTCTTTATTGAAATCTTTTAAGAAAATAAAACGAAGGTTCTTCTCTGTTTTTAAGTTATGAAAATGAAAAAGAAAGTATGTTAAAGTTAGAAGAAGATGAAAGATGAAGAAGGTGGAAAATCAGAAAATGATGAAAAGCGACTATGTACAATGAAGTGGGGAGGAGAATGAAAACGATTTGGAAGAAGTGGTTGGTGATCTAAACTAAGAAAGAAAAGAAAAGAAGTAAAGAAAAGTAAAGAGATACTTACCGAGGTTGAGTGATGACTTACTTGGAAACCTTTTTGCAAGTTCTACCTTTTTGCTTCGGAGGCGTTCAACGCATAGATCATAAGCTCGAGCTCAGTCCCCGTGCACATTATATCGTCAAGCCTAGCAAGAACGAAGTGATGCGGATCTTGGAAGAGGAGAACGTCTTCATGAACTATCGCTGGCTCTCACGTAGCTTAGTTATACTTGCTTTGGAATTCACTTGTACACTCAACAACAACAACTAAGGTAAAGTAGAAGAGGAAGACGAAAAGCAAAACAAATGTAAAGTAAAGCAGAATAGAAAACAAACAAAGCATTTACCTTTATTACTTGCTGAGACAATGAAAGAATGGAGTAGGGTACATCGTCGGTGTCACTCTCAACATCAGCCTCTCTCTCTTACTTACATGAATCTTCTTCTACCCTAAGTTACATACAAATTACATAAAAATAAAAGGAAAACTTAAACTATAAAGAATTAAAACTAGGCTAAATCCTAATCTGCCTTGGCGTCCCATTTCAGCACAACAATTGCCCTTTTATAGGCCAAAAACCCAACACCCAGAATCCCGGGGAGGTCGGGGGAGCAAACGCTCCCCCTAACTCCCCAAGATTGCCGCGGAAACGCGGCAACGCGGCCCAAGCCGCGTTTCCGCGGCCAGTGTGTGGCCAGATGGCCACACCCTGTTGGTGGGTCTCTCCGGGGGTTTCTTCTGGCTTTATCCTTTGTTGGTTTTGTCATTTGAGCTCCGGATTCTGACGAAATGACCTTGGATTCTTAGCTTTAACCGATCGATTCTGAGAGGATTCTTCTCAACCGGTTTCAAGCTCTTGATTTTGCCCTGATTTTGTGTGTGCGAATTTATTCTGATTTAATTCAGAATTCTGGTGGGCTTTTGGGCTCATTTCTCTTCATCTCCTTAAGGATTGGGCCTGCAAATAAATTAAACAAATAATTAGGACAATGCAGGCTTTTATTCTAAAATAAGTATGGAAATGTGACATTAATATGCAATATTAGCAACCAATCATTAGACTCTTGCATTTAGGGCACACATCTATTTTAATTTTTTAATCTGTTGAAGAGTGCTGGCGACAAGGTACGTCTGCATTGCATATAGATTAGGAAACACTCTTGGCTGTTTATTATTTTTTTGAGTGATTACTTTTCTACTGCTTTACACGTACACAAAAATATCTTAAGGGCATAACCCATAAACAAGATAAGGTGGGAATTTCATCACCCTTCCTTGGCCCACAAATCATATCCGTCACACTCACAACCCTAACCTTAAGTAAAATTTGACTAGACGTTGGCCCTAGGTTAACTCGGACTCAATAGGAGATTGACCTAAGGAGGAAAATTGTTTGAAATTAACTCTTGTCAAATCGGTGTCTAGGCAGGGGATGAGGGACGAAAGCCCGAAGAACGGTGGTTATTTAATTAAGGAACGTCTCTGACGGAAAACCTCCCACCGGTCTTGCCACCTACCTGGCCGATTAGCTTGTGGTTAACGTCGACAATAGACCTCCTAAGGACAGTTTAAAGTTAGGAGTCGTCTAGGTCAAGGATAACCCTAGAATAGGATTTTTTTTTTGTTTTTCTTTTTTTGGTTGATTGGGTGAACTTGTTTGCTAATTGTGTGCATGCCCGCTTGGTCGAGAGACCCACTTACATCCAGGTTAAGTAGGACTAGTTCACCACCCGAGCAAAAACCCGACTCACACATGGCACAACCGCCGTCACTCTAAGATAGGATCTATCCTATCAAGACCTCTCTTCCTTCTTGCATCAACCTTACCGATGAAGGTGTTGACCCATTTGAGCTTAAGCCACAATACATCAACACCCTTCCCAAATTTCATGGACTTGAATCCGAGGATGCATACTTCTTCATAAGGGAATTTGAGGAAGTATGTCTCATGATGAATATTCCTAAGTTGGGAAAAGATGACATCAAACTTAGGTTTGTCCCCTTTGCTTTGAAGGATTTAGAAAAGAAATGGCTCTACAGTCTAGAGGTAGGTTCTATATCTTCTTGGGATAATTTCGTTAAGGCCTTCTTAAAGAAATTTTATCCCGTTCACAAGACTGCACTGATTAGGAAGAACATCTTACAGTTTAAGCAAACAGCCAATGAGCCTTTTTGGAAATATTTTGAACGTTTTAAGGACCTCCTTGCTCAATGCCCTCACCATGGGATAGAGAAATGGCGACTTTGTCAAGTTGTATATGATGGATTAGAATTTCAAACTAAAACGTTGTTAGAATCCATGTGCCAAGGAGGATTTATGAAAAGAATGAAAATGAAGGATGGCTATTGTATGAGGAATTAGCTGAAAATACCATCCAATGGGAACCTACTCTGGAAAAATTTAGGACTAATGACCCTACTTCTTCTAAAGGAGGTATCCATTCCATTGAGGCCAACATAGCAACCGATGCTAAGTTAGCTGCTGTTATGCGAAGACTAGAGGCTCTTGAAACTAAAGAGCCAGTCTCTGTAAATCAAGTCAGCCCAACATCTTCAACGGGCTGTACTTATTGTCAGATATGAACCATGTGTTCGAGGAATGTCCTGTCTTCATCGCGCATCAAAGCTTGCCCGAACATATGAGTGCGGCCTTCACAAGGCCCGCCAACAATCCATATTCGCCCATCTACAATCCCGGTGGAGAAACCATCCCAATCTTTCATGGGGCCCAAGCAACAATGATCAAACTAGGCCCAAATTCTCCAACAATTTCAAAATCCGCCCTATCAAAATCCTCCACCTTCTTTCCAATATTCACAAATGGAAACAAGGCTCTCCAATATGGAAAGAAAGGTGGACACTCTCGTTAAAAGCAACGACACGCTGGCTCAAGTCTTGACTAGGATAGAGATGCAAATGAATCAGCAAGAAAGGCAAAAGGGTACTCTACCTAGTCAACCATTCCCAAACCCTAGGAACTCTAGTCAAGCTCACTTGGCTGAAGAGAATCATATGAGTCAGTGCAATGCAATTCATACATTGCGGTCAGGAAAACAAGTTGATAACCAAGTATCAACACCATCAAGTTCTAAATAAGCATTCAGCTTACCTAGTTTTCGTAGGCTTTCTAGTTTGTCCGGGTAGTGAGCCTTTGACCGATGACTCCCAAACCAGATGGTTTTAGGGCACCAGATGAGAAAACATCTCTCGAGTTTAAGGACTCAAGTAAACAAGGCCACATAACTAAGAGGAATTATTTGTTTCTTATGACCACCTTTAGGCGTGAATAATCATGCTTCTTGAGGCATAGTTATACAGCTTAATAAGTGGTTTTTTCTTCATATATACTGTATATTATTTTTTCTATATTTATTTTTTCTTTATGACATTTATGTCTTTGTTCCCATCCCAAAAATATGTAAGCATGAAGTGCATACTCTCTAAGGCAAAAAATTTAAGATAAAATTCTCTCTCCAATCTCTCTTACTTAACCTATAATTTTAAATAATATCTATTATTTTAACTATGTTTAAGATGTCATAATTAAGGCTTTCTTGATTTCTTAGATCATCTTAATTTTCTTAAAAATAGATCAAAAATTTGTCTCTTATTTCAAAAAGGTTTTGATGAAAGGAAAAAATTTCTATACAAAAAGAAAAAATTCTAAGAATATCTAAAAGAAATAAAAAGAAAGAAAATCTAAAAACTCTACGTTAGTAGACTCTCCTCCACACTTATCTCATGTATTGTCCTCAATGCATCGTGAATATATGTATGCATGAAACAAATAGAGAGGGAAGGTAAAATCACCTCAAGGTGATGGTTTCAGTGGTGGTCTGAATGATTCATGAAATGCGGCCCAATTCAATTTGCGTTGAGTTCTCAGGAACCTACCAATGACCTATATAATACAACCCACAATGATGATGTGAAATGGATGATTTTTATTAAAAATTTTAACCCATCTAATTTCTAAATTTTCAAAATAATTTCGGAGTCAATTTTATCAACACCCTTGTCTCAAAATGGAGTGTGAAAAGATTGAATGATTGATTTGGACTCAGAAAGTATAGGAACTAATACTGACTCTGGAAAGTGACTGAAATCAAGTAAAGATTCTGGAGTCAAGATTGGTTCAAGAAGCGGGTCCAAATCAAGAAGTTGAACTCTAATCTACATTCATTTCCCCACAATAAAATGAGACTTTCTATGATTGGTCATTCAAGTTCAAGAATGACAGGTATGTGAATCAAGATTGACTCTAAAATGTTGCTCAAATCAGGTAACAAAACAGGAGTTATTATTGATTCAGGAATTTGAACTGGATCACAAATTTGAGGATTGAAGTCACATTCTTGTCTGAGTTCAATTTCATAAAAATGAGAACTTGTCAATTTGTCAATGGAACTTTCAAAAGTATGAAATTGGTCAAGTTCAATATGTTGATCATAAATGATTGGTGATTCAATTTACGATAGACTGGCAGAAGATCTAATACTGACTCGAAAAGGATTAAAATCAAGTAAAGATACTGAAGTCAATATTGAATCAGGAAGTAGAATTGAATTACCAAGTTAAGGTTCAAGATCATATTCATTCTCAAGTTCAATTTCAGAAAAAGGATAACTTGCCAAATGTCAATGGGATTTTCAAAATTTGAAGTTGGTCAAGTTCAAATGGGTATGCTGAAATTGAATACTGGTTTTTAAAACAACAAGAGTCCTGGGTCAAATCAATAGAGTTAGAGATGTCTGAATTGGTCAAAGGTTGATAAGAGAAAGTTTCCTCATTCCTATAAATATTGATCAATTTACTCAATTGTTTTTTCCAACCTATTGATAGATTGGGTAGAAGATTTTTGAAATTGTAGTGCGGACTCCTGTAAGATTTCTATACTCTTTTCTAGGTCAAAATTTTCTTCGAATGGTTGTTTAAGAAAGGGAGTGTAGGAATCTTGGTTTTAAAAAATTGTGAAGATTGTGAGTCCAATAAGTTTTAAGATTGTCGCTCGGACTTATGCAAGAGTTCCTTAGTCAATTTCAAGATGGATGTTTGATCATTTTTAAGAGGTGGGACTGAGTAAGACTCTTGAAAATATTGTGAAATTAGGGGGGCTAATATTTTCTGAAATTGTCGCTCGGCCTTGCATGTTGGCTTCTATACTCTTTTCTAACTCAGATTTTTCTTCTATGTGTGGCTCTGAAAAAGGAGTACAGAAAGCAAAATCAGAGAATGAATATTGTGGAATTTGTGAAAATAATGGACTAGGTTAAAAATTTGACTCGGGGAGGTGAATCTCCATTAACTCTGTGAAGAGTTGAAATTATTTTTGAAATATTGGTCATCAGATAAGCGGTATGAGTTATATTGAGTTGAATACATCCAATCCAAATTATTTGGTTGGATCATGTTTTTCAAAGTTGGTTGGAGCTATTCGATAGTGAGGTTGATGTGAATCATGGATTCATATTTGGATTGAAAAAAATTATTGTTGTTAAATTCCATTTCACAAACAATGGTTGAGGTTGAACCTGCACAAAAAATACAGAATTTCAAAACTAAGAATGAAAGTGCAAGTTACTCAATTCTACCGCAATAGCAAGTGGCTATGTGGGTCGTGATCCACAAGGAAGGACTAGCGATAGAAGCTTTTTAGTAAGTTCTCTTTTAGGCTACAAAGTATGGTTAAAGTTCTTCTTTAGTTCTTTAAAAGAAAAAGAGAATAATTAGGTTAAAGTGAGTTAGGGAGAAAGTGGTAGATTGAGAAGGTGGGAAAATAAAAAATAAATTATATACAAAGAAATTGAAAAGGGTGATAAAATGGTTAGAGATTGTGTTATTGAAACTAAAGAATAAAAGAAAAGAAAGACAACCTAAAAATTACTTACCTCTTCAGTGCTCATATACCTTGGATCCGTTGCGACGACTTACCTTGTCTTTGAAGGCTATCAAGTATGGCGTATAGGATCTTCTCCATTCTCGATCTACACTACGAATAAAAGGGCAAACTATACTAGCAAGAGAATGGTTGTTAATCACCATAGGCCATCAAGGGCACTTGCAACGGCTAAGCAGTCTCGAGGCTATCAGATTCTCTGGATTGCAACACATCAGAGGAGAGTAAAAAAAAAACAGAGTAAAGAAAGAAAAAGAAACTTTGATTCGATTCAAATAACAATGAAAGAAGAGATCACTTACACTGGTATCACCTGCAGTACAAGCTTGCTCTCATTCTTCCATGAAAGTCATCTCTCCTCTCAGTTACATAAAGAAAAGTAAAAATTAGATAAAAAGAAAACTAAAAACCTAAGTTACAAACTACAAATTATCCTAAGTTCTATTCTCTGCTTGGTCGTCCTTCTTTTGCCTTTGAGTGCAGGTATTTATAGGAGAAATGCAGAGGGTAGAGGAGTATGAAGATAAGTAAAGCTGACAATTTCTGAACTCCCCTTATCTCCAAACTTGATTTGATGTGGATATTCAGTTCTGTCTGCAGTTTAGTGGCGTATTGATTGCTAAATATCACTTATCAAATGACAGAATTAGAAATAATGATCAACTTAAAAGTTGTATCCCTTTAAGTCCTCTTTCTAGATTATCTTGAATCATCAGATTTTCGTTATGGTAGCAAAAAGTTATGATTCAAATACTAAAATGTATCTAACCAAAATCTGAGTCTGAATTGCTTCATCTCATCCATTGATCTTCTCTTATCCATTTATCCCTTTGGATTTGGACTCTGTATTGACGTTATCCTCGGTTGATCTTTAGCTTTAACTACCTAATTAACCAAAAACTGAATTTAACCAACTGGATTTGGGATCATCCTCCTCTAACCAAATAAATCTAGTTAAATCTGAATTTAACTGATCTTTATTTGATTTTATCCTCTTTCTCCTCATGTATCTTCTGCAAAATAGACATTTAAGACAAGAAATTTAGCAGATTTATTACATGATAAATGTGGAATGTAATAAAGAATAATGCAATAAATGTGTGCAATCACACCCCCCATACCTATCTTTTGCTTGTCCTCGAGCAAAGCAACAAAACTAAATCAAAGATTATTAGACCACTTTCGCAGGTCACGCGATTGCACTGAGCTTGTGCAACAAGCAGTTAAAAGGTTACCCCTAGAGGACGAGTTTGTCTCGTGAGGGTTTTCTGTGGATTACACCCACAAAATCCGTAAAGAAAGAGAAAAATGTTAGTATTTTAAAAACATATTTTGAAAGAAAAATATTTGAAATATTATTGTAAGTTTTAAAGTAATCTATAAGTTATAGGAAAACCTAATTTTTCATTCCTAAACTTAGTCTCTATTCAAAAATTGTTATCAATCAAAATAAGGAGTCAAATTGTACTTCTCATCTAGTCTATTACTTTACCCTAAGTCATATGCACCTTGTGACCGTGAAAACTTTAACTAAGGGTTCTTAACTCTAACTTTTTATGCCTTATATATATATAATATATATATATATATATATATATATATATATATATATATATATATATATATATATTTTGGTGGTATTATTCCTTAGTTCTATTAGGCTTTCTAATCTGCCATGTAACGGGCCTTTAATCGATGACTCCCGAACCAAACGGTCTTAGGGCACCGGGTGAGAAAACACCCCAGAGACTTAAGGACTCGAGCAAACAAGACTACTAAACTAAGGATTTTATTATATGAACCACTTTTAGGCGTGAATACTTATGCTTTATTAGGCACAAATACCCAGCTTAATCAGACGATTTTTATATATTTTTTTCTCAAACTTATCTAATCATCTTTCGCATAATACTAAGGCTTGCTTAGACCAAAGCACCTAGCTAATCAATAATTAGATTTGTTTATCTTTTATATCTTTTTCTTTTTTAAAATTTTTTTTAAGGCATAAGAATCTTTGTTTTAGAACCCTAAGTGTGTAAGTATATAAGTGTGCATATTACATCAAGGTAAAGATCAAGACTAAATTAATTTGACAAATTATCTTCCTAACCCTAAAAATCAAACAAATAATCTTATTTTGACCAAGTATAAGAAATCCTAATTTGGATTTTCCTATTCCTTAAAATTGACTTAATTTCTTACAAAAAATATATCAAAATATTATTCTATTTTCAAAAAGTTTTTTAAAAGTAAGAAAATGTTAAAAAAAAAATTTTAAATAAAAGAAAACCCTAAGTTATGTTAGAACCCTCCCCCACACCTATCTCATGCATTGTCCTCAATGTATGAATTAATGCATAGATGCATGAAAAAGAAGACAGGGAAGGAAAATATACGTTAAGGTGGTGGTTCCAGTGGTGGTCTGACTGGGTCAAGCGTTGCTACCCAATCAAGATAATGTGGTAGTTCACGGAACCTACCTTTATTGACCTCTTTTCTATTTACATATTTACAGTCCCCAGTATGAATAGGATCATGAAAGATCCTATCGTGAAACTTACTTCCTTTACATGACCAGTCCTGAAAAATCATCACAGAGTCATCATGGTCTATACCTATGTCCAACAAAGAATGTGACTCGGTGGAATGGTTGACTTGGACTCAAGAATGATAGGTTCAGGAACCAATACAAACTCGAAAAAATTGACTTGGGGTTCGAGAGTTAGTTTTGGTTCAAGCGTTGAGTCCAAGTCCAAGAATTGATATTCACATTCTTTTCCCATCAATGGAATGTGACTATCCAAAATTGGTGATTCAATTTCAAAATCTATGGGTACGGGAATAAATGTTGGCTCAGAAAATTGGTCCAAATTGGGTAAGAATACCGAAGTCAACATAGATTCGAAGATGGAAACTGAATCACAAAGTTGGGGATCGGGTTCACATTCATGATCAAGTTCAATCTCATTAAAATGAAAACTTGTCAATTTGTTAATGAGTTGATATTGGTCAAGTTCAAGGCTTTGTGGTGAAACTGAATCTTGGTCAAAGTCTTCAAGATACCATGATTCTTAGTTTCATCAATATGGCTAGAAGTATTAGGAATAGTCAAAAATTGAATAGGGAGAGTTTCCTTATTCCTACGCATGTTCTCCAATCTACTAATTCTTGCTTCTATCATATCGAGTGGATCATTTTGACATGAATCATGGTTTCCATAATCTTTTCTAAGTTGGCATGTTCTCCTTGAAAAATAGAGTAAGGATCCGTGACCTGAAAATTTTTACAGGATTTTGAGTCTTCTAAAATTTGAATTCGTCGCTCAAGCTCATCTAAGGCTTCCATCCTCTTTTCCCAGTCAATTGATTCTTCTAATGGTTGTTCAGGAGAAGGAGTATATGAAGCTGGATGTTGGTAGGGTAGTTGACAATATGACTCGGGGGAGTTGTATCCCCATTGACTCTGTGAAGAGTAGTGATGATTATTCCAGTCTTGTTCATAGTATTGGGATTGGGGCATGTAATGATTCGGATAAGACCAATCGGCACACTAGGTTGGTTAAAGTTATGATATGCCGGGTTGATAAAATCCGAAAAAGAGGTCGAGGTGTAATATGGATTACCGTTAAAATTGGAAAAATTATTGTTATAAGCCATATCACACAGGAAATGTCAACACAAACAAAGAAAAACAAACAAATAAGCAAACAAATAAAAAGAAAAAAAATTCTAAACTAAGTTAGGGTAGACCTTTGACCTAGACGACTCCTAACTGGTTAGACTTTCCACGAGAGGTATAATGCAGACTTTGACCACAAGCTAATCAGCCAGGTCAGGGCAAGATTGGTGGGAGGTTATCCGTCAAAGACGTTCCTTAATTAAGTAACCACCAACCTTCGGGCTTTCGGCCCTTAATCCCCTTCCTAGACACTGATTTGGTAGGAGTCAAATTCTAACACCTTTTCCCTTAGGATAATCTCCTAATTGAGTCCGAGATGTCCCTAGGGCCAACGTCTACTCATTTTTAGTTGGGCTTGGTTAGTGAGTGAGGAGATTGTTTGTGGGCTAAGGGAGGGTAATGACTTCCCCACCTTAGCTTGTTTATACGACAAGCCCTTAAATCAATTTAGTGCAGTGTAAAGTATATAGAAAAAAAGTAACACTCAAGCAATATTTCATACAAGAATGAACCTTATACTAAATGCTATGCAAACATACCTTGCCTCCGGCACTCTTCAACAGTAAATAGAAAATGTAATGAAATAGACACGTGCCTAAATGCAAAGTCTAAATCATTTTTTAGCATTTACAATCAACTTTTTACTGTTGTGTTAAAAATGTATATACAGTGAGTCAAACAAGGAGATAAATGTTACAGAAATTCAGATTTTCAATTCAGCCAACCTGCAAAAATATAGGTTAGTAGTTCACTCAGTTTTGCCACTGGAATGTAGCAAATCTAAGGGCTTCTTGACTCTGCTTTCTTGAGCAGAGTCCAAGGCCACTTATGTGTCCACTACAGTAAGAATTCCTTGTTGTTAAATCTGTACAAAAAATAAAGAAGAAAGTTAACCAAAAATGTAAATTTTTAAAGAGAGTAACTTACCGTCCCTCCCCGGCAACGGCGCCAAAATTTGGTTGAGGTTGAACCTGCACAAAAAATACAGAATTTCAGAACTAAGAATGAAAAGTGCAAGTTACTCAATTCTACCGCAATAGCAAGTGGCTATGCGGGTCGTGATCCACAAGGAGGGACTAGCGATAGAAGCTTTTTAGTAAGTTCTCTTTTAGGCTACAAAGTATGGTTAAAGTTCTTCTTTAGTTCTTTAAAAGAAAAGGAGAATAATTAGGTTAAAGTGAGTTAGGGAGAAAGTGGTAGATTGAGAAAGTGGGAAAATGAAAAATAGATTATATACAAAGAAATTGAAAAGGGTGATAAAAATGGTTAGAGATTGTGATATTGAAACTAAAGAATAAAAGAAAAGAAAGACAACCTAAAAATTACTTACCTCTTTAGTGCTCATATACCTTGGATCCGTTGCGACGACTTACCTTGTCTTTCAAGGCAATCAAGCATGGCGTATAGGATCTTCTCCATTCTCGATCTGCACTACGAATAAAAAGGAAAACTATACTAGTAAGAGAATGGTTGTTCATCACCATAGGCCATCAAGGGCACTTGCAACGGCTAAGCAGTCTCGAGGCTATCGGATTCTCTTGGATTGCAACACATCAGAGGAGAGTAAAAGAAAACAAGAGTAAAGAAAGAAAAAGAAACTTTGATTCGATTCAAATTACAATGAAAGAAGAGATCACTTACACTGGTGTCACCTGCAGTACAAGCTTGCTCTCATTCCTCCATGAAAGTCGTCTCTCCTCTCAGTTACATAAAGAAAAGTAAAAATTACATAAAAAGAAAACTAAAAACCTAAGTTACAAACTACAAATTATCCTAAGTTCTATTCTCTGCTTGGTCGTCCTTCTTTTGCCTTTGAGTGCAAGTATTTATAGGAGAAATGCAGAGGGTAGAGGAGTATGAAGATAAGTAAAGCTGACAATTTCTGAACTCCCCTTATCTCCAAACTTGATTTGATGTGGATATTCAGTTCTGATCTGCAGTTTAGTGGCGTATTGATTGCTAAATATCACTTATCCAATGACAGAACTAGAAATAATGATCAACTTAAAAGTTGTAGCCCTTTAAGTCCTCTTTCTGGATCATCTTGAGTCATCAGATTTGCGTTATGGTAGCGAAAGTTATGATTCAAATACTAAAATGTATCTAGCCAGAATCTGAGTCTGAATTGCTTCATCTCATCCATTGATCTTCTCTCATCCATTTATCCCTTTGGATTTGAACTCTGTATTTGACGTTATCCTCGGTTGATCTTTAGCTTTAACCACCTAATTAACCAAAACTGAATTTAACCAACTGGATTTGGGATCATCCTCCTCTAACCAAATAAATCTAATTAAATCTGAATTTAACTGATATTTATTTGATTATATCCTCTTTCTCCCCATGATTATCTTCTGCAAAATAGACATTTAAGATAAGGAATTTAGCAGATTTATTACATGATAAATGTGGAATGTAATAAAGAATAATGCAATAAATATGTGCAATCAAACAATCACAAACAAAAAAGAAAAACAAACAAACAAATAAAAAGAAAGAAAAAAAAATCAAAACCAAGCCTATTGTAAGGTTGACCTAGACGACTCCTAACTGGGCGATTTCTCGGGGGAGGTTGTTAAATGAACCTGACCACAAGCTAATCGGCCAGGTAGGGACAAGATATGGTAGGAGATATCCGTGTGTAAGCAACGGGCCTTATTTACACCAAACTACGGTATCTTCGAGGCGTAACCTCTTAATCCCCAACCTTAGACACCGAATTCATAAGAGTATGATTCAAACAAGTTTCACCCTCGGTCAATCTTTTAATGAGTCTGAGATATCCCTAGGGGCCAACGTGTCTATCAATTTTTTATTATGGCTTGCGTTGTGCGAGTGGGGAGGTGGTTTTTGGGTTAAGAAGGGTGATGAAATTCCCACCTTATCTTGTATTGTGTTATGTCCTTAAGTCCAATTCGTGCAAGTGTGCAATATAGATAAGAATAATACACAAAGCGAGTAAATCACCCTCGTGTTTGTCCTATGCTATATGTGATGCCATATGTACACCTCAATCAAGATTACAACAACAGAACAAAATACAGTATAATGGAATTGAATTTGACACGTGCCTAAATGCAAATGTCTAAACTGTTTTAAAAGCGTCCAAATACCATATTTTAGTTTTTTAATTATTATAGTGTGTAGACAATCAAAGTAGAAAAATAGCAGCAAAATATATCAATATATGTAACTTGCAAGATCCATGCAAAAGATGAAGCTCAGATGCCACAACAATGCCGCATTTCCACGGCCTTTTGAATTTTTCGCAGCAAAAATAAGGAAGCAGGGTCCCTACTTTCTAGAGCAAGAAAATGCAAGAAAGACTAAACTTCTGCAATGCTAAGCTTTTGTAAAGATTGACCTGCACACCAAAACAGAGAAGAAAATGTTAACAAAATATGAGTTTAAACCATTCCCGTTCCCCGGTAACGGCGCCAAAATTTTGATCGGGACAGAACTAGCACTTGAAAACGTGTGTTTCATGAAATCAGTGTAAAAGCATGCGTGCTAATGTTCCCTCGATACTTTCGTGATAGTATTGGCTCAACAGGTTGAATCCACAGGAACGGGAGGGGATAGAAGCATTAACAATTCTTATTCACGTATTATGTTAACAAGTTCTTCTTTGTTAAAGAATGAGAAAAAGATAAAGAAAAGAAATCTGAAAGTGATAGGTGGAGAAGGCGATGAAATCTCAGCGATGTGAAAACAAATAAAAAGTGATTGTAAATCAGTGGAAGAAAACAACGTAGTA
Organism: Agave tequilana; assembly: GCA_038442645.1. Classification (NCBI taxonomy): domain Eukaryota; kingdom Viridiplantae; phylum Streptophyta; class Magnoliopsida; order Asparagales; family Asparagaceae; genus Agave; species Agave tequilana. The sequence continues at coordinate 197,250 of JAVJIF010002657.1, forward strand.
GAAAACAAAGTTAAAATAAAGGATGAAAATGAAATAGAAAGTGGAGTGATTTAGAAAGTTTTAAAAACAAAATAGAAAAAGAAAATGAAACTTGTTATGAAGAAGATTTTGGAAATTATTTTTGAAATAAAGTGAAAAGAAAAGAGGAACTATGAAGGAAAACTCATGGCTACTAACTACTAATTGCTCCACTAATCATGCCAACTTCTTAGTGATAGTTATCTCACATGGATCCTTGGCCATCACTAGTCCTTGGCTTCAAGAGATGATACAGAGCATGGCACATAAGAAGGTTCTTCCACATTCAAACGTATTCAAACCACACAATTAAAATGCAAGCTACTATTAAATTATCAAAACCAATTAGAGGTGAGCATGAAATATAGTTAGCATTGCAAGTTAGCAAGTTAGTGGTTAGATGTTAGAATGTTAGAATGTTAGAATCCATCATCATGAGCCATCAATGGCTTTTGCAAGAGTAAGACCTTGTAGAGGCTATTAGATTCATGTGGATTATCAAGTAAGAGGTTAGATGATTAATAGTTAGTAGTTAGATTGTCATGAGAAGAAAAACTAGCTAAGTATCATGTAGAAGATGTAAAAGATTACAATGAAGAAAAAAAGAGACACTTTTATATAGATTTTCACCATCTATTACATCAATATCTCTCTATCTCTCTCTGAATCATCTCAGCCCTACTATAAGATCTAAAACAAAATGAAAATACAAAAGAAAAGAAAAAAAGAAGAATACCTACACTAAAAGAGAGAAAACCTAGCCTATTTCTTCATCTCCTTCTGTCTCAGGTCTCTGCAGGGATATATATAGGCAATAGGAGGTTCCAGAAGATGAGACGAGGCCAAGCGTCGAAAATCAACATGTGGCTCGCCAAGATGATTGCGAAAATGTGACCATAGCCGCATTTTGTAGTCACACCAGGGATTTAGGTCCTGGTTTTGGCGAGCGGTTTTGTCTTGCTTCGGGAACCTTTCAGTTATTTTTGGATTCAGGTATTTGCATCCAGATTTTCGTTAGACACGTGCCAATGTTTAGATTCAATGTATCTTCTAGAAACTCTCTAACTTGCCCTCCAAGAATTCCGGATTTAATTACTTAAAATGGATATAATTATGCTTTTATAACCTTTATGCCCTTGAACTTTTGATTATCTACAAAATAGACCAAATAGACCAAAACACGATTTAAAAATGATATTTTATTCATAAATCGGTAGGAAAATACGCTACAAAAGTGCAATATTGTAGACTAATTAGCTGCCTTGCCTGACTAGCCTTACCTGAGGAGGCTAGCCTCGCCTCCACTGGCTAGCCTTGCCTGAGGAGGCTAGTCTCGCCTCCACTGGCTAGTCTTGCCTGAGGAGGTTTGCCTCCCCTCTACTGGATTGAAGGTAACCACCCACTAAGTTAGTGGGGGGATTTAATGGGTAGTTATACCCATGATCTCTCATTAAAAATAGACAATCATGCGAATCATATCTCCTTATTGAGCCTATAAATAACTCACTATGAGGCTAGGCTTAGGGTCTTGAAGAAATTCAAGCCCAAGAAGGCTTTATGAAGAGCATAAAGCTTCTTTCGTGGCTTCAAAGCTTAAGCTAATAAGAGATCTACTCTCTCGCTTTCAAGAATTTAGAGAATCACTTCTCTAATCCTATAAGGATAAATTTAGAGTGTTAATACTCTAAGGTCTTCCTCTCTCAAGAAATCTCTGAAACTAGACGAGAATGTCTCTCAAGTAGGGGTGCCATCGGATGGGATACGGATCGGATATTACCTCTACCATATCCATATCCGCACCCAATCTTCGGATACGGATACGGATACAGATATTGGCGGATGTGGAAAAATGATATCCGTATCCGCCAAAATCGGATATCAGATATAAATCGAATATCAGCGGATCGGATACGGATACTAATCGGATATGTTAAAAATGGATATGGTTAAAGATAAATTAAACAGAAATACTTATATTACTTTTTATCTCATCTACTACAATATTAAATGTGATACATACTATGATATTATTGTGTACATATCAATACAATCATCGTATTCATTGTCATTTGACTTCTATAACAATAGATTACACATCCTCTGGTGCTAAATGCCGATTCAGATGCCATAGTTGATGTCGAAATACTCAAAATATCTTGTGGTGCTCTTGCAAGAATCGAATACTTTCCACTATTACTTTTTCACCAACTCAAAATATCAAAATTTAATGTCTTATTCCATTGAAGAATAGTCTTCTCCATACTGATATCATTATGAAGCACGCAACATTCGGATATCGGATCGGATACGAATAAGATATTACTTTTATCATATCCGTATCCACGCCTACCTTTTGGATACGGATATGGATACGAATATTGATGGATGTGAAAAAATGATATCCGTATCCGGATTGGAGACAGATTCGAATGCGGATATCCGATTTAGACATGTATACTTTCATATAGATTTCCCTATATTGATTTTCCCTATATTGATTTTCAATGAAAAACAATTGTATCTAGACATATATATTGACATGTGATACATTGCATTTAGACATGTATACTTTCATATAGACGTGTATCTAGATATGTATACCATTTTTATTTTACTCTCCACTTGTATATATATTAATGTAACTCCTTGGTGAATGATATACAGAAATTTCTCTTTTATCCAAATTATCATGGTATCAGAGCCCTCTTGGGTTTCAGTTTAACCTTTTTTTAG